>JAZBHA010001261.1:14139-25347 GCA_037464855.1 Iselma pallidipennis | reverse complement strand
AAAAAAACATTTTTTTCCACCAAACACCACTGGGATGAGTGCTCTAATTTTTTATCAGAAAAAATCACACCTGTCCAACCAATCCTGATGCAGTTAGGTGGGGTTCAAAACTCAACACCCAATCACATCCCGACCTAGTGGGGACTCATCATATTTATCAAAATTTGGGCGGGGCCTAACACTATTAATCAGCTCAAGGGGCGTGAACATTTTCTAATCCTCACTGTATGTTCTTCTAATCACCCACCACCATTGGAGAATGGGCGTGGATGATTTCTAATCACATGCCGCTATACTGTTCTTATGGAAATATACGTGCTTTGGTCTGGTGCTCTCATAGGTATACTACTAATAATAATAAGACTGATCTTTCTTATAAGAGAATTATACTACTGTGTTTACTAACGTTTGTCAACATTTCCAAATCAACAAAAAATACATTACGATAAGAAATAAAAGCATCTCTTTGTGAACGAATCATTATTATCAGTAATGCATTTTTGATTGATACAGATGAGCAATTATACCATTTAGTGTCATACAGACAAAATGATGTCTTTGATGCCTTAAAAAATCAATTGTTTTAGAACAAAAGGAGGAATTCTAGAGTAATTGAATGGTAATTATACTTTTTCTGTTAAATTAACAGCTGGCCAACAATAACAAACAATAATTTCAAAAGTTATTGAAGCAATATAAATCGACGATTTCAATGAATCGAATAAATTTAGTCCACCAATAAACAAATATAATTCAAAACACATTGTTCAAATAAATAGCAAAGATTGTAATAAAATAACTGGACCAATGGCCATATTTAATGAGTTAAGATAGCTGAAAGAGAAATTATACAATCAAGTGGCACATTAGAATTGCAGTGAGATGATTGCACCATTTGAGAAAACTTTATTATTGAAAGAGTTTTTACTATACCTGTAGAAGAAATTATGGGAATTAGTCCAATTTTTCATTCTAGATAGAATTTCTCTATCATGATCAGTATTATCGTTATTAATATTATGTTCTCCGATACCAAAGAACGAAATTCTTTTATTAAGAACTTTCATATGAAGGGTCAATAATGAAATTAAAATAAATGAGAATAAATCAAAAGTCACTATAACTGAAATAGTTGAAGCAGCTGTTAAACAATTTATCACCATAAAGATTCCTTTAGGCATCCATTCTGGATTATGACAAGCTAATGGTAGTTCATCAGATAAGATTGCTCTCAATACACGAACTATTGTTGCCATAATACCAATTGACATAAATATATTCCTGAGTAATTTAACTTTGGTAATATATTTGTTACATGATTTTTGAAATTTTTGATCAAATTTTACATCCATTGATACGAAATTCTTAGTTTCATCTATCAATAACTGAATTTTCTGATAATTGAAAATCAATATGAAATATTTTAAAATGGCCTAGAACAATTAATTAAAAGTTATTTCGAAAAATAATCTATAATATACTCCTATTAATTTGTCCATAATCTACAGACAGTTGAAAATGAAAACCGTTGCATATTATTAATTTTAACAAATATACGTAGATTATGACTATGACAGTTTTTTTTGTTAATTATGCTTACATGGGTGGTTGATAGAATTGTTTCCACACAATTTGTAAAATCTTCAAATGTATTATCATCGTAAATTAATTGATAAATACCCAAATACCATGTAAAAAATGCAGGAAACAAAATTAATGGGATTTGAAGGAAATTCAATGTTTTTAATGGATTAGCACCTAAAACAGTAAGAATTCTTGCTAAAAATGTAACTAACCCTTCGTGAGCCATGTTTTCGATAAAATGAGAATCAATCCTTCTTATACATAATAGGTATTCATAGATAGATAAAATTACATACACCCTTCACCCTGAATATAATATAAAAAATATTTGATATGAGCTACATATGAACTGCCTAGAACCGATTATCTTCGTTCTATTGAAAATCGAAAATACTGTAAATATTTAATAAGAATAATAATACGATTATAAGTATATTATGATACAACCAATATCTTAAATAAAATAATGCCACAGGTGGCTACTAATGACAAGAACTGGAATATTTATCAGAATTGTGTTTGAATTGCACCGATTAGGGGAATCAATCCAATTTTTCATATTAAATAGAACCTCTTAATCATGATCATTATTATCGTTATTATTATTATTTTCTAAGATACCAAAAAACGAAATTCTCTTATTAAGAACTTTCATATGAAGTGTCAATAATGAAATGAAAATAAATCAAAAATTGCGATAACTGCAATGATTAAAGCAACTGTCAAACCATTTATCACTTTGAACATTCCTTTAGGGATTCATTCTGGATTATGACGATCATATGTTAGTTCATCAGATAGGAATTGTGTCAATATAGAAGTTCTTGCACCGGTATAGAATAAATGCCACAATTGGTTATCTTCTAGATAGTCCTCCTTTTTTTAGAACTGCCGGACAATTCTAATAACAAAGCAAACGGAAGGAAAGACTTCCACGCAGCGATGTTCACTTTTAGAAAGTTTTTTTTCTCCTTTAATGTGCGAGGTACAATACTAATTTATTAATACTAATTTACTAATATTAGTATTATTATGGTATTATTATTATTGACTTGCCCGGCGCCTCCACCATTTTACGCGCCCGTATCAACTTTACCGTTTTCTTATTATGTATTAATAGCATTTTTCAGGATAGTTGATTATCTGTTTTTATTGAACAAATGTTGCTGTATTGCAAAAAGTTTGTTATTATTCCTATAATTATTGCTGTTTTGTTTTGTTTTTTTGTTTTTTGTTTTTGGATATATTGAGGGAGCAAAAAAGAAACTTTTAAAAGAGCACAATGGTAATTATATTTCTGCTATTAAATTAGCAGCTGTACAACAATAATAAATGACAATTTTAAACTTTATTATTGAGACCATATAACGATGAAGTATAAATACTTGATACAAACTGCATAGAAACTATTGTGAATCGAAAATAACGTAAATATTTGATAATACCTGTACGTTATTAATTGTTTTTCTACATTAGGAAATTATAAAGTATATGGAACAACCAGTACTTGATATAGTAATTGTTTCAATGTTTTTAAACAATTAATAGTGAAGTTATTAAAACGCAAACCTCTAAGCAAAAATTTATTTCTAAAGAAGTTGTCCTTTAAAAATATTACATCAAAATAATTTTTTTCTTTGGTTGTGTTACGTTGTCCTGAGGCCTAAGTGCGCTAAAGCTTGTTCCACCTTCCTTTTCAATCCACATCCAGATCCAGAAGAGCCTATAAATTCGACTTCTTTGTCGTAATAACAGAACCATCATTATCACCCATTTATCTCTATTTATTTGAAATAAAATCATTCAGTCGCCCTAACAGAGGCATTCCTGGAGTGCAGAGTGCATTTCTCTTACAGAAAGTATTCAATTCAATAAATATGAAATTCCTCTTAATTCGTAGAATACATTTGTTCCATTGCTTGCAAAGTTGTAAAATAAGAGTATGCAGCTTTGAATGCCTGAAAATCTGGAAAATAATAATAAGGCTGATCTTTCCTATAAGAAAGAAATGCTACTCTGGTACTAACATTTGTGCACGTTTCCAAGTTGACAAAAAATACATTACGATAGGAGATAAGAGCATCTTTTTGTGAACGAATCATTATTATCAGCAATGATTTTTTGATTGATACAGATGAACCATAATACCAATGTCGTACAAATAGAATGATGTCTTTGATGCCTTAAAAAATCAATTATTTTAGAAGAAAGCAGGACTTATAGAATAATTGAATGATAATTATACTTCTTCTGTTAAATTAGCAGCTGGCCAACAATAACAAATAAAAATTTGTAACATTAGTCCAACAATATAACTTGACGATATGAACAAATCTATTAAATTCTGTCCACGAGTAAACAAATATAATTCAAAACACATTGTTGAAATAAATAGCAGAGATTGCAATAGAATTACTGGACCAATGGCCATATTAAAAGACTTAAGATAGCTGAAAGAGAAATTATACAATCAAGTTTCACAATCAATTTTCAGTGAGACGATTGCACCATTTGTGAAAACTAATTTAACTGAACTTGGCAAGAATTTAGTGAATCTGAACAAAATCAATGGAGAAATTTTAAGAACAAAGCAATAAAATCAAACGTGAGAACGACTACGTTGAAATTACAATTCATGTTCACTATAAATAAACAGACTGTAAAAGTTACTATTTACTGTACCTGTAGAAGAAATTATGGGAATCAATCCAATTTTTCATTTTAGAAAGAACCTCTTTATCATGATATATATTATCGTTACTGCTATTATTTTCTCCGATACCAAAAAACGAAATTCTCTTATTAAGAACTTTCATATGAAGTGTCAATAATGAGATTAAAATCAATGAAAATAAATCAAAAACTAGGATAACTAAAATCAATGAAGCAACTGCAAAACTATTTATCACTTTGAACATTCCTTTAGGCATCCATTCTGGATTATGACAACGAAATGTTAGTTCATCAAATAAGAATGGACTCAATATACCAAATATTATTAACGAAACAACACTCATTAAGATAAATAAATTTCTAAGTAGTTTAATTTTAATGATGTCTTCGTTACAGGATTTTTGAAATTTTTGATCAAATCTTACATCCATTGATAAGAGATTCTTTGCTTCGTCTATCAATAATTGAATTTTCTGATAATTGAAAATCAATATGAAATATTTTGAAATGCACTAAAAATAAAAGTTATTTTGAAAAATAATTAATAAAAACAACGTATTTAACAATTCATTTCAACAACTTGAATGTTGGTCAACTTTTAGAATGCAAATTAGGGAAGAGTTGCCCTTTAAACATGCAAGAAAATCTTTTAAAACACTCGAAATAACACTTGTTGATGGCTCCTTTTGAAAGTAAGAAAACATTTAAATCGTTGACCATCATTATTTTCAACAAATATAGATTATAATAAATGTTTTGTTAATTATGCTTACATGTGTCATTGCAATAATTGTTTCAACACAATTTGTAAAATCTTCAAATGTATTATCATCATAAATTGATTGATAAATAACTAAATACCACATGAAAATCACAGGAAACAAAATGATTATTATTTGTAAAGAATTTGGTGTTTTTAATGGATTAACACCAACCACTGTAAGACACCATTTTAAAAACGTGACGAACTCTTTGTGACCCATGTTTTTTGTAAAATGAAACAATTGAAAAATTTCTCTTTATATAGCAGTTTATAACAGAACTATAAGTATTTGATGTGAGTAACACATATGAACTACACAGAACCGATTGCTTTCGTTTTATTGAAAATCGAAAGTTAAATAAATATATAATAACGATAATAAGAAGATTACAGATTATGATACACGTAATATTTTATATGAAATGGTGCCACAGGTGGCTATCCCGATAGTCATCAGTGTTCAGAAATGCCGGAAAATTCTAATAAAACGAAGCTGAATAAAGGAAAATCTTCAAAGCTACGACGTTTCCACTTTTGAAAGTTTATTTTTTCCTTCTTTTATGGAAATTACAACAATAATAGTGTTGATGATACTGAAGAAAAATGAGAGAATCATGTTTTTTTGTTTGCCCGGCGCCTCCACCATATTGCATACACGTATGCGACTAAAAGAAAGTGTCTAATTCTGCAAGTTATACTTTTGTTATCAAATTCCACTTACAAAACAATTTAACTGTTCGATTTTAGCCAACAACGGTACTCTAGTTATGAAACGTTCTTTTAAGCTCTTTTATGGACTTTTTGGTAAATTCGTGAAATAAAATCAATAGAGATTATTAAATATTTTTTTAATTTATTATGACAATTACTCAACAATTATAATAAACTATCATCTAGTATTTCCATTAAGTGTTAGAATAGTGTGATTAATGTTGTGCTCTTTAGAAGGAAATAGTATTAAATGTTGATATTTTAGTAATGTTTATAAATTATCCGCAATTCATTTTTAAGTATTTATTAGCATCCTGACCACTTTCTTCCTACAAATCAGTCAGTAGACAATGCGAAACTTCCATATAGTGCAAGAGTCTAGTGTGGAAACTTGCATATAAAAATAATTTCAGCAGAAGCTTCGAAACCCCATATATATACCTACTAATGTTTAGAAATTTTACATTTTTGTCCATATACAGAGAATGCGCTAACAAAATTATCATTATCTTCCATTTATCACAGTTTATTTATAATAAAATCATTCAGTCGCCTTAACAAGGGGCATCCGTGGTCTTGAAAATTGATAGCTGTGATAGAGAATTATAATACGAACTGTCCTGTAAATGTGGTCATTGAGCATTTCTCCTGCAGAGAGTGTTCCAGTAATAAATATGAAATTCCTCTTAATTCGTAGAATACATTTGTCCCATTGATTGCAAAGTTGTGAAATAAGAATATGCAGCTTTGAATGTCTGGAAATTAGAATAATAATAATAATAATAATAAGGCTGATCTTTGCTATAAGAAAGATATGGTGTTTTACTAACATTTGTACACGTTTCCAAGTTAATAAAAAATACATTACGATATGAAATAACAGCATCTCTTTGTGAACGGATCATTATTATCAGTAATGATTTTTTGATTGAACTAGATGAACAATTATACCATTTAGTGTCATACAAATAGAATGTTGTCTTTGATGCCTTAAAAAATCGATTATTTTAGAAGAAAGGAGGAATTGTAGAATAATGGTTTGATAATTATACTTCTTCTGTTAAATTAGCAGCTGGCCAACAATAACAGATGAAAATTTCACACACTAAAAGTCCAATATAAACCGATGATCTGAATAAATCTATTAAATTCTGTGCACGAGTAAACAAATACAATTCAAAACACATTATTGTAATAAAAAGCAAAGATTGTAATAAAATAACTGGACCAATAGCCATAGTCAAAGAGTTAAGATAGCTGAAAGAAAAATTATATAATCAAGTCTTATATTAAATTTTCAGTGAGATCATTGTACTATTTGTGAAAACTAGATAATTTAATTGAAATTGAAAGAGAGTTCAGCGAATCTTAACAAAATCAATAAAGAAATTTTAAGAATTTTGATGGAATTTGATAAAACAACAAAATCAAATGTAAACAAGATTACATTGAAATCACACTTCATGTTAAGTATACATAAACAGACAAGATTATTGAAACAGTTATTATTTACTGTACCTGTAGAAGAAATTATGGGAATCAATCCAATCTTTCATTCTAGATAGAACCTCTTTATCATGATCAGTATTATTATTTTCTCCAATACCAAAAAACGAGATTCTCTTATTAAGGACTTTCATATGAAGTGTCAATAATGAAATTAAAATTAATGATAATAAATCAAACGTTATGATAACGGGAACAACAGAAACAACCGCTAAACTATTTATCACCATAAACATTCTTTTAGGCATCCATTCTGGATTATGACAACGAAATGCTAGTTCATCAAATAATAGTGGTCTCAGTACAGAAGATATTATGATCATAGCACCCATCAGTATGAATATATTCCCGAATAATTTAACTTTAGTATTGACTTTGTTGCAGGATTTTTGAAATTTTTGATCAAACCTTACATTCATTGATAAGAGATTTATAGCTTCGTCAATCAATACCTGGATTTTCTGATAATTGAAAATCAGTATGAAATATTTTGAAATGCACTAAAATTAAACGTAATTTTTAAAAATATTTAATAAAAACGGCCAACTTTTAAAATGCGAATTGGGAAAGAGTTGCCCTTTAAACATGCAAGAGAATCTTTTAAAATACTTGAAATAACAATGAGCCATGTTCACCCCCCCCCCACTCAAATGATGGGAAATTGCGTCATTGCTTCCACCATTTGAGTGGCAGTAAAACTCTGGTTTTGAACATAGGGCGCTTATACTTCTAACGTCTCGAGGGTACTAGTTGAGCATTATAAGGGAAACGTTGACAATGCTCAAAACAGGTAGTACCCTCTGTACGTTAGAAGTATAAGCGCCCTATGTTCAAAACCAGAATTTTACCCCCACTCAAATGGTGGAAGCAATGACGCAATTTCCCATCATTTGAGTGGGGGGTGCCCATGCCCCGATGTAGATGGCTGCTTTTGTAAATAAGAAAAATCGTAAATAATAGTTGACCACCATTAATTTCAACAATTTTTTTTTGATTATGCTTACATGAGTAGTTGCAAGAACTGTTTCCACACAGTTTGTAAAATCTTCAAACGTATTATCATCGTAAATTAATTGATAAATAGCCAAATACCACGTGAAAATTACAGGAAATGAAACTAGCAGGATTTTAAAAAAATTGAACTTTTTCAATGGATTAACACCAAACACACTAAGACACTTTATTAATAACGACACTAACTCTTCGTGACCCATATTGGTTATGAATCGAGACAATTGAAAAATCTCTCCTTATATACACCCCTGCATAGAAACTATTATGTATTGTGTTCATATATTATTGAAAATCGAGTAGTGGTAGTCCAGTTTCTTGAGTTGTCTTTTACTCCTGAACCGACAAGTCCAGATGTACTTCGTGTGAGTTCTTCGTTAAGAAAGTGTAATATTTTTAGAAATAACGAACAAATAATTATACATCCCATTGTCCCCTTTTCGCTGCTCTTTGTTAGTTTCTAAAGGACAAGGTCGTTATTTTCATGGTCGTTGCTGGACTAATCCACATGTCTATGTTGCGATTGGTAATTCAATGTCTCCGAGGGTGGATGTTTGCGTATTGTCCAACATCCAGATATCGCCACGTGGAGATTAGAATAGAAATTAGACAGGAAAGGCTCACATGATGATCATTGGGAGGTGGTGGCATCGTGTAGTGCGCACACACTGCACCACTGTAACTCCCCCTTAGCCTGACGATTACATTTCAGCAAGTATTCTTCATCAACCCACTTTCTGCTGTCATTGGTAAGTTATTGTTTTAGATGGGTTGTAACTTAGTGTTCAGTGTTCGCCCCTTGAATGTGGAGTTGCCACACCTCAACCCCCTACTTTTATAATTTTGGACAATCGATTTTTTGTCGTAAAAGTGATTGAATATACGATCCCAAGACTAAACCTACAATTTTTAGAAGTTTTGTCCGTCTGTCTAGTTATTAGTTTGAGAAAAGTTGGCGTTAAAGCATCCAATTTGTTCTAAATGAAACTTGGCAGTTTTAAAATAGAGATTCCCAGAAGTAATCTGCATTTTGTTTTATCTATTAATAACTCAGTTTAGTAAAAGCCGATATATAGCTTGGAAACTGACTGTGAGTTATATCCACTCTTATATTAGGTAAAAGAGGAAGCTATTACGGTTCTAAACCCTAACAATAAGTGCTATTTCACACTACCGGCGGTTTCGCCTTTTGTCCGGTAAAAATGCCGGTAGTGTGAAATGGTACTAATTGTAAGAGCCCCGTGCCCCGGCACATCACTCGCTCGCCTGTAAGTACCGCACCCCACCCGCGAGCCTGAGTTTCGCTTGTAGTGGGCAGCGTTCTGTAGGTTATATCGTCATACAAAATGTGTTAATTATAATAGAAGAAGTCTCTCTCTCTCTTTTTCATGTGGAAGTTACAATAATAATAGTAATAATGATACGGAACGGAAATTAAATAATTGTTTTAGAGTTTGCCTGGCGCCTTCACCATTTCACCTACATGTATACAGTTGAAAGAAAAATACAGAAATGGTCACGTTATGGAGGGTATTCTGTAGCTATTAAATTCTATTTACAAAAAATTTACTTGTTCGCTTATATTGAACAACGGTTTCCTAGTTTCCGAAGGTTTTTCTAATTTCATTGATTGAAATAAAACTAATAGAGATGTTTAATAATTTATTATTGCAATTACACAACAATTATAATAAACTGTGTATACTATTTTTAATACGTGTTAGAATAGTGTGACTAGTGCCGTGTTTCTTATTGAATGTTCATATACCTATTAGTAGTGTTTCAGAATTACTGGCAATTTATTGTCAACTGATTATTAATTGACTTGCTCAAGAGGATGCACAATGGGCCTGCTGAAACTTGAATAATGGGAACTTGCATATAACATCAATTCCAACTCAGGCTGCAGTCACTTCGAACACCCATATTTATTCCCTAGTAGTGCCTATAAATTCGACTTCTTTGTCGTAATAACAAAACCATCATAATTTTCCATTCATCACAGTTCATTTATAATAAAATCATTCAGTCGCCTTATACGTGTAGAAACATCCGTGGAATTAAAAATCAGTAGCTGTGATAGAAAATTACAATAAAGACTTGCTTCAAAATGTGATCATTGTGCATTTCTCTTGGAGAATGTGTTCACTTGAAAAATATGAAATTCCTCCTAATTCGTAGAATACATTTGTCCCATTGCTTGTAAAGTTGTGAAATAAGAGTATGCAGCTTTGAATGTCTGAAAATTTGGAAAATAATAATAAGGCTCGTCTTTACTATAAGAAAGATATGCTACTCTGGTACTAACATTTGTGCACGTTTCCAAGTTGACAAAAAATACATTACGATATGAAATAACAGCATCTCTTTGTGAACGAGTCATTATTATCAGTAATGATTTTTTGATTGATATAGATGAACAATTATACCATTTAGTGTCATTTAAACGAAATGATGTCTTTGATGCCTTAAAAAATCGATTGTTTTAGAATAAAGGAGTAATTGTAGAATAATTGTATGGTAATTATACTTCTTCTGTTAAATTAGCAGCTGGCCAACAATAACAAATAGAAATTTGAAACATTAGTCCAACAATATAACTCGACGATTTGAGTAAATCTATTAAATTCTGTCCAAGAGTAAACAAATATAATTCAAAACACATTGTTGAAATAAATATCAATGATTGTAATAAAATTACCGGACCAATAGCCATATTTAAAGAGTTAAGATAACTGAAAGAAAAATTATACAATCAAGTCTCACATTAAATTTTCACTGACATTTTAACTGAACTTGATAGGAATTCAGTAAATTTTAACAAAGAATAAAATCAAACTTGAGAACGAGCACTTTGAAATCCTAATTCATGCTCAACATAAATAAATAGACTGGACTATTAAAACAGTTATTATTTACTATACCTGTAGAAGAAATTATGGGAATCAATCCAATTTTTC
>JAZBHA010001260.1:0-17485 GCA_037464855.1 Iselma pallidipennis | reverse complement strand
GCTTTATATATTGGCGGAATTGAATTTATGAAAAAGAAATTTTCTTTTCCATTATTGTCCATTAGATACCCGCGCGCTGTCGTTCACAAAAAGCCAAGATAAATCTTTAAAATCCCATTTGTTTCTCCTGCAAGTGTCATTTTTTCCACTGAAACGTGTGGTGTTTTAAACAAATCGTTTTATACAAGATTTACAAATTTAATAATCATTTTATTGAAATTCTAAATGAAAGTCTCCAATTAGACTGAAAGCCATTAGTTTCCAATTTATTGATTGTCGTCGCCCAAAAAGAGCCACAATCGGAAACGTTGATAATTGTGTCCACAATTGAATTAAAGAAAGTTCTTTTTCTGTTATTATCTGTATTTGTATGTTGGACAATTGGTATTCAACTTTCCCAAAAATAACCGATAAGTACAAGATTATTACATTTACATCTGTTTTTTTCTTGATTATTATAAGAAAATACCATCAATTACTACTTTAACCCCAATTGTATAAAGGTGATAATAATTATCATTACTAACTAAATTGAGGAATCTTCATAAAAATACCGTTGCACGTGAAAAAGAACCAAAAACAACACCCGTTGTTGGCAGACGGCAAAGTATGCGGATATAAATAGATATTGGTGGCCTGGTTCTTTAACTGTACTGATCTTATTTCAGGAAAACACACGTTATATGCACCTGCTGCCTACGCGAAGACTTCAAAGATTTTTTCGTCATCTTATCTTAAACCAAAAAGCCATCCCCCTCAAAAAACCAAAAAATACAAAAAAAAACACACGAAGAGATTGTCTATTTTTGAAATTAACATTTACAATTGTTTCGAATGCTCTCTTACTGTGTTTTTTTAATAACCGTTGGTTTTGACTGATAATTATCTTGTTTGGTGGTATTGTTATTGAGGTTTTAGCCTAAAAATAATGGAATTGGTGCCTTGGTATTGAATATCTGGTGCATGCACTCTTTCACAACCGATACAAACAACATTCAAAATTGAGTTTATGTAAACATGAACTTGATTAATTAGACGAAACAGTGTCGGGTGGATGGTTTAAGGAAAAATACGCGAAAATATACATAAAACTTTTATTTACCACCAATTAAACTAAAAATTTTACAAAAATATTTCTGGTTTCCTTACAGATTTCGTATTCAAATGAATACACCCCCGATAAACAATTTATGTGTTTTCTATTTTTGTCACACACACACACACAAATAATAAATGATCTTGTTTTCGTTGAAATGCATTTGGATAATTGCAACCTACATTTGAGATTTTTCCTACGATTCACAAAAATCTTGCGCAATTTCTTCTATTGTTATTTGCTCTAACTGAATGTGGTGCATTTCTATTGTTATCTCAAGTAATGCTTCTTCATTTTTGTTGTTTTTGTTGTTATAAAAGCACACACATAGAAAGCGTATCCAGTAATCCTGCTGTTCGCTTTAATGAGAACTATTAGAGAAGAAGTTCAACGTTCGGCCCCAACATACACTTTCTCTATTGCTAGACTGTCCTATCAATCCACTAGCTCGATTTTTATTAAGTTTAATACTTTGAAAACTACACGTTTTTTTTTGTAATATTTATAAATATAAAAGTTATAAATACATGCATTCCAACATTGTCTGGCAGGATTATAGCAAAACGTCATTCGATTGTGGGCAGCTCAAAATCAAATCATACCGAAAGTGGCTCAGTATACCTAAATATCATCTGTGCCGGAGATAACTTCCATTCAAATTTGCATATAAGTATGATATTTATGTAAATCAGTCAACAGATATACAAGAGAGATTGTTTGATAATAGGTACATATATTTACTATACAATTCCATTTTGATAGTGTAACACAATAAATGTAATATCCGCGTTCATCAAGTTTATAAAACTGGAACGGGCGTGTTACTTTTATAATTACTTTATTAGCGGTTTGTTTTTCACCTATTTTTGGTTGGTTATTATTATTTAAACATAATAATTGAACAATTAATGGATCTATTTCCATTTTCTCTTGTCTCTAATATTATTCTAATTAGTCGTCAATAATAATTAACATTTTTATAGAATCCTTATCTATTATTCATGTAAACATGTACATCTGCAGTTATTTTATTGTCATCGTTATTATCTATTCATATATGACCTATGTTTACTGAAAGTAATTTTATTTGCTTTATAATCACTTTCATTAATTTTAATTTTAAGATAAAATATTCATTGCAGGACGACTTTTTAAAAAGGAGAAAAACAAGCTACCACATTTTATTTGAATAGAGCACTTTCACTTTTCTTTTAATCACTGGTTTTGAAAATCTTCAAAAAAATTCATTTTGTCCGGAATGCCAGATTTTTGTAAATATTACCAATTCAATTAGGGAATTTCAAACAGTTCTTTGTTTACAGTTCCTGGAATATTTCGAAAATCTTTATAGAAGAATTAGAAAGCAAATTAATTTGCAAAACACTTAAAAATGAATTTCTGTGAATATTATAAAGAATTTCATATTTCCAACGATTAGAGTCGAAATTCCAACAATATCCTGCTTGTGTTTATAACTTCCCAAAAACATTAAAATCCTGACTTTTACATTCACCTCTCATCCTTTTCCCTTTCCTTTTTTTTTCGATATAAAAGACCGATTATTTTGAAATCAAGCAATAAATACCTTTCTTATTGCTTTAGAGAACCACACGAAAAAAAAAGACAAATAGTAATAACATGCAACATCCATTTTCGTTTGGTCTGGTCCGAATCCTGCTCGAAACGTGATATACATTCAACGATTGCATATACCTACAATCATCATGACTTGCAAACTTTCCGAATTGTAATTATTTCGAGTTTCTTTTTTTTCTTCTCGACCTTTTATATTATCTATTCAGATTGAATTGAAGTATCGGCCAGAAATTTCGAAATAATGATTGCCTGTTGTTTGCCTCTTGGCCGGCTATCATCATCATCATCACCATGGTCTTCGTCAACGACCTGGTATCTGAGTGTGTGAGGTCGTCAGGTCACCATGTATTTATAGGTCATTAGAGATAGAGATTGTGGGCGAACGGGACGCATTGATCGTGCATATAACTCAACTCTGCAACTGAACATTGTAGAGAGATTGTGGATGACCTCCAATGCAACAAACAATAATAATAATAACAGTGTTTTCAGTTCTATCTCCAACTCGACCAACAACTCCGATGACTCCTATAGGGGATTTTCCTTTAGGATTCTTCTGTGTAATCAGTAGGTGAATAGGGAAAGAATATTTTAAAATTGATTTGATTTTCGGCCTTGACTGGATGCTTTTAAAACGATTAAAAAGCTTTTTGAATTGTATTGAATTCGAGAGAAAAATTGTAAAGTTTTGAGAGGCCTGCATAATTAATTATTGCTCAACATTTTACAATAAATAATTTAAATGAATGATCCAAATGATTGACTGACAGTGGAAACTCATTTTGAAAGGCATTTATGATTGAATGCAGGATTTTAGTTGAACTGAAATGAAAAACGAGTTCTCTCTATTCCAAATATCTCTCGTTTTTTTTTATTTTATTTTGGGGATTATTATTGTGTACTGAAACCAAAACCCCTGCTTTGAAATCCATATACGTTACAAAAAAAAGACAAACAATAGGTAAAAAATAATATAATCCGTCTAGATCAGACGTAGGTATAATAAAAATTAAAATTCATGCGTAGTTTCAACATGCATGGGTTTATTTTTTTTTTTTCGGCAATTGTATTTAATCATCTCTGTGTTGGATGCCTCAGTTTTTGTCCCACACACCCAAAAAGGGTCACCGATAATCACGCTCAACTAGAAATATTTGGATGCCTATTATAACGAGTTTTCCAATTAAGAAAGGCGACCAGCCCTTAACATCGAACGACTGTGAATTTCTATATTCCATCCTTCACCATCACTATCGTCAAGAAATCCACATCCCTTCCAATTACAATTTCCTCCAGTATAAGCCTAATGGCGATCAGATAAGGCACCAAGGGTATTCACCTGTCGACATTGGTTTTCCAACCCCC
The DNA here is from genome assembly GCA_037464855.1 of Iselma pallidipennis. NCBI lineage: Eukaryota > Metazoa > Arthropoda > Insecta > Coleoptera > Meloidae > Iselma > Iselma pallidipennis. Next base: position 13,428 of record JAZBHA010001260.1, on the reverse strand, counting down.
TTCTTCCATTATTTCCCACATTAAAGGTATAAATGTATGTATGTATATACGTGTTTGTCGTTACCCAAAATTCGATTTCACCAGTAAGAGTAACGGGTGCTTGTTATACTACGCATCTACTATTACCACCACTACCGCCACCGCCACTACTACCACCACATCCACCACCACCATCACCACCGGTTTAATTAAGCACACAAGAGCGAGTTGTATAAGTGCCGCCCCCGCATTGACGCGTGCTGGGCTTTCCACCACGAGCTCGGCATCGACCCAGCAGGAAATCAATAACCGCGGCCGGGGCGCAAAACCGAACGAACATACCGGCCTATCCACATATACATATAGGTATACATACATACAACAACACCCTATCTATGATGGTATAGTCACGGTGGACAGTAGTGGCTATGTTAACAGTGGTAACTCCAAAAGGGTTGTCGATCAGGTTCTTGAAATATTAATGTCAGGCAGCAGTGTCTAGACAGGGGAAAAGAAGGAAACTTACAATGAAAACTTGATGTCACTGGATTTTCTTATACCAGTCACACACACGCCCATCGTCTGCCTGGATAATAAATCTTCAAATAACTTAGCTAGTAAATTTTATTTAACATGTAGTAGAAGATAGGTGCCGTTATTGGGGAACTACCTAGAAAAATACCTTTTATTGAAAATTGGAAATGGCAATATCTATAAAAAGCGAAAAACCCCAATTATTGTTTTATTCGTATAAGTTAAATTAATAACAATACTATTTCATTAGAATGATAAGTTATTAGGCCACATTTCATTGGAACATATTTTTATGAAACTGTATAACAAGGTCCCTTTCTATTGAGTAAACACACTCGCACACACACATACCCACAACTATTGAAATGACGTGTAGAGATCTATTGTAATTACTCAGTGCACCTGAAGAGGAACTCATCCGTTCCTAATAATGGGTTTCACGTATTCGATTCAAAACCATGGCCAAGCAACCAGGTCCAAATAGATTTTCCAACATCCATGAATATAACTTGAAAATTTATCCAATGTGTGTTCGTGAAAGAGCAAACAATAATATCAGCTCGTGTTACAAACAATAATGACGATGATGATGATGATGATGATAATAATGATGATGATGATGATGTTGACTCAAAGGATATTATATATTTGTATTCTCAGACAGGTTCTACAAGGTTCGATAGCCGACATTGTTGATGTCTTTTCAATTCTGGCTCGTTCAATGCCTAAAGGGGCGGCAGCAGCGGTGGCGGTGGCGGTGGTGGTATGGTTAACCTGCTCCGTGAATACGAATCATATTGAAGACAAAAACCTGTTTTTAGATAGTGTTGGTGATTGCAGTGAAGAAATAAGGCCATCACAAAATTCAACTCTTATACGTTTTGTGGTGATGATTAAAAAAAATGAACGGCATCACTCAGGTGACGTAACTGTAAACTGAAAAGATTATCACAGGAAGGTGTTCACCAGACTATGTATTATTAAACGAAATGTGCATACATATGTTGTTTATCTGGCTTAATACAAAATGATCTTGACATAAACTTTGATTGAATCGTCAAACTAAATCTAGAATGCCTCATCTCCACAGTTTGTCCTTAGGAAAGAAATTCTATCATGCAAATATTTATTTTAGCAATTCAATGTATCGAGTTTTCCTCTTTCTTTTTTTTCTGGGTGAATTGTGGCGGTATTTCCTTTACCATACGATCCCTCTATTCCTATACGCACACACACACACATACACACACACAACCGTATACAATCCGGAATTTCCGCATTTGAATCATCCTTGTTATCAATGGTTCATCCGAATTGGACCAATATCCAACGTATATTTGATTATTTCATTACATTGCTTTGTTTGTGTTCGATTCCAACTGAAGTTTTCACTGCTCTTTCCGGTTCTGTCTCTTTCAATTTTTGTAGAATTTTCATTGAGCTGCTTCGACGCCCATCCTGTCTGATACGCGCCATAAAGTGCTACGAACTCTACGCCCAAAGACTTAAGTTTCTTTATAGTCTTTTCCACGGGCGACACTAGCCAAATATCTTGCTCAAATTAGACGAAACACCTCACTGCAATTAACCTGTACGACATTTATGAGACACAAAATTTGCATAACCCTTAGTACAAAACAGCGCAAAAATTAAGTACAGAATTTTGAAATATGTCCCTTAAGACTGCCATTATGAAAACACACTCACATTACCTCTCAACTGTGAGATTTAATTCTGACCTAGATTTTAAATCTTCTTGCTCTGAAACTGTTCTTGTTTTTCATCTATTCGCTTCCACAAAAATCTCCCTCCATTTACAACAACAACAACAACAGCAATAAACGAAACGTTACTTCCGCGAAACGCGAAAAACATCCATCCTCCTGTCCGGCAATAGAACTTCCTGCTTACGTGGCAGGATTCACCATTTCCCGTTACTAGCCTAATACACATACACCGACACACACATAGGTATACACACCAAGTGCTGATCCGGAATCCAGTGCGACATAAATTCCCTTGATGGCATCCAGGTCCCGCCTGCCGGAATGTGCCATCAACACTATATACTGAAAAGTCTATACATTTATAGAGGGAATGTCTATGTAGTTCCTTGCACTCGTTCACTTCCAAAAAGGAAAATTGCCAGTAGCTAGAATAAAGTGCATACGTGCCGACACAACCGTAAATTTTCCTTTATGTAACAGAAGAAAGAGCCCAGAAAGATGAAACTGTAATGTCGTGACATCGGCTAGGAACAAGTTTTCTTTTTGTCTCACAGGGGGAATTATAAAAATGTTGAGAAATATAGGTACGAATAATTCAATTTCATGGAGAACTATTAATATTAAAACTTTCCGTTTCGGTCTCACTAACATAACGGGCCGTCATTTCCTTGAAATACCTAAAGAGCATTTAAGACAGAACTGAATATTCAGATCCGGAAATTTTAAAACCATTGGTCCTAGATCCGATAAGAACTAAGGAACGACATTGCTCACGACATCATAATAGTTTGGCGTCGTGGAAACTGTGCGGACGATCTTTACAGGACTAGGGGATATTCTTATCGGAAGGACGCTATTCCATCAGTCCCTCAAGCCATTATGGAGGCTTCGTTTCGTAGTAGAAGAGTAGTCATGGGGAAAGTGTTTCATCTCACTTTCCCACGTATTTCCTTTCCTTTTCCTTTCATCTATGCCAATCAAAGACTGGGAATGTAAATTTACAAAATTTCCAGTTTCTTGAGTTAGACAGTAAATGACAGTAAAGCTGAAAAATGATCTTTTGACTTTCCAAGTAATTTCCAAGACTACTCACATTATTAATGATGATGGTAAAATTTAAAATTGCCCCATTTGCCATTTAGTAAATATATACAGTCCATATGGATGTTGTGGTTTTGAAATAATCTTGCTGGAGGGATGAGTAGAAAAGGAACAAGCATCAGAGAAGCGGTTCTGTACGAATGTAAATATAACGTTTAGATTTCGGTTGGCGGCGACCGTTTCCTGAAATGTTTATTTTGCAACTGGCAGTGTTTATTATAATAATACCGTTTCTCTCTTGGAGTTCGAATAAGGCTCCAGGTTGTCTTCAAAAAAAGAGAAGAAGACGATTGAAAAAGTTGTCTACATTGGAGAGTTTGTGCTTATATGCGTCCTGTTTACAAAAATGTAGCATTTCAACCATAAACTTGAATTATGTATAATAATTCAAGCATACCAACGTGATGTATGTATTTGCTCAAAATAGCGGTATGTCGTCTTTTTCAATGGCTATCTAAAATCTGAGAATGTCTAGGTTGAAAGTGAAAAGCCAACGCGAGAGTTGCATTGCCGCCAAAACATTAACAAAACACGAATATTGTTAATGTGTGTAGACTCCTCTTCTAATAATAGCACAAAATTCCCAGTGGGAATTATAACTCCTGCTCCTTACTAGAATATCGAGCTGCAGGAAATTGAATTGCCTCCTATCAAGCGAATGCCAAATTCATCCATTAGTCCAAATTGGTGAAGAGTTTCATCTCATTACCAAGAGACAATGTAAACTTTTTCCATCATCGTTTCTTGTTTTTACCTCTAGGTTGTGTTTGTAATAACAGGTTCCCAAAGTTGTTTTGCAAGTGGTTAATTAAAGAAAATGTCTATACATAAATTCCCCCCTTGTTGATGCCTTGTGGCATTTGTTTTTTGAGGAAATTTTCGTGGACGTAGAAGAGCCAATCGGTTGGAAGCAAACATTTGAATTTTCTCCGAGTCAGATAAAGCTTTAGATATACAAAATTAAAGAGGCCATATTTTCGTTGGCTCCGCTTGATGGAACATAATGAAAAGCAAACAATAACAGTAAATTCCATAAAACAAATAAAAAAAATTATATATACACAACAACAATAACAACAACAGCTACAGATACATATAGGAACCGTGCTGGGGAGAAACAATAGTAGTGCGGCGCCGGCGTCGGGTATTATAAAGAACTGCCGCCAACAGCAATTCTTTTTTTTTTCTCTACTCTTCTTTTCAAAACGAATATCCTTATTGAAAGCCAAAGCAAAAAATCGATATAATCCAACAACCACAATACAAGCGTTAAATTCTCCACCGAACTGTTGGCTAATATTATTGAGGACGCTTTATTAATCAATTTCGATAGTGAAATTGAGTTAGATCAGCTATTAGAGTTGATTGTCGTATAGAGGCGTGCCGATATATAGAAGGAAAATTGATCGGAATTCAGAATACGATTGTATGCCAAGGTAGTTGCCCCTCGGTGTGTGGATGTGTCTGTGTGCGCGCCCACGTGGAAATATAAATTATAGAGAGGAAAATTAAATTGCGCCACCTTTCAATATGGATATTAAATATTAAAAGAGAATAGAAACGACAGATAGTAGAATAAATAATGACCGTGGACTAATTCTGTAATTGTCGTCAGGAACTAGGATTCACAGTCCTGATAATCCTGAAATTGTATATAAATGAATGTTTTCACCATGAAATTTTTCTAAATTGGTTAAAATATCAATATAAACGTTGACTTATAATGCTATTATAACGCAGAAATCGTGATAGGGTAGCACATTTAGTAAACTTCTCAGTAAATTATACTGTCGCAAGATGCCACAATTTTTGCAATTATTAAATACACATCTTTAACAGTCTCTTTATACTCAATATAATCATTACAACTTGATAATAATGAAGATGAAGAAGAAAACATAATCTTTAATTTGTGCTTAAAGGAGGGAGCATTCTCTCGTCTTTAATAATTTCAATAAACTTGTTGAGTTTTTAATCAAAAATTGAGATCTATACTTCACTTGTAAAATTCGTATGAAACTTATTGAGTTTATTAGCCTTTCAGGAATTCCACTGAGAAATAGTGGAATTAATTAAAAAGCTACCCATCGCTTAAAGAGGATCTATAGCTGAAAATATTTACTTTTTAATTGCAAAATACTCAACTATAGATTGAAGTCAGTATGCAAAAATGATTGGAAAAGACTCAATTCCAGAGGCAGATAATCAATCTTGGAAAAAGAGATTTCCAAGCACCGGTATTGTTGTGTTTGAGCTATAAATTTATTTTATATCTGACATTTGCGCCATAATGACTTTTATTTGTTTGTTTGTTTTTTTTTTTTCAATAATTGATGTAACAATACAACACAGAGTTCATTGACTAATGTACTACGTTTTCTTTGTCCTATACTTATAGCGTTTTGCATTGGTGGAAAATAATTATGCCTACATTTCCCCCTGGTTACATTCGCCTTTAGTGAGAGAATAATGCGCTTTTAATGGCCACAGTCGTTTCGATTTTCCACAGACCTAAAAGCCATTTCTTTTTCAAGCTCCAACTTCACGTAAATTACATTCGATTTGTACATACCGGGAGAGAAAAAAACCTACTGATATCTTGGCAATAAAAAAATATAGAGAATTTTTCTATGTGCAATCATGTAGAAATATTTAAGTCACCCTCAATTAGTACAGACATGGCGCCATTGTACCACCGAAAAGGGATGCTCTTAATTGTAAGACGTTGTGCCAACTATAGCGACAAAATGGGTCATTCTCCTTTGGCCTTGTTGTTGCTGTTGCCAACCCTCTGCATTATTTCTGCTCCAGAAATCCGCACCCTAGAGGCTCTTATCTGGCAAAGTACTCTTCTATTCTCACCCTCTAACCACAACGCAAAGATACATGCCACGAATACTGAGTATTAATGCTTTTTATTGTTTTAAATAACATCGTACACCAGTAGTTACGATATGGTTATTTCAGTGTGAAAAATTTAACAGTTATCCTTAATAATTAAGAAAAAAGACGCCCTTTTTTACTGTAATAGAAGGGATATGTGGCCGTCTTTACAAACACAGTTCATACTGGCCTTGATCAGAATTAGTAAACAAGAATCTATATAAGGACATATCTCCAACAGAGTCCTGCTACAGGAGCAATAAAGTGGCCCGGTCGTCCTTGACAATCTCAGCTGAAAGTGACATTGTTTCTACAACCAATATAAACTTACTTCAATAGCATTGTTTATGCCGATGGAGAATACTCATTTATTGCACATTCGCAATTCATAGCGGTTCATCAGGTTATTGCGCTTGTTGTTGTGTTGTAAACATGTACCATATTTAGAACAATCTATATTTTCAAGCTGAACTACTCGAACATCAGCGAAAACGCCAAGAGGGTTGGTTTAGCTTTAAAACATTGAGACACACCCCATATAACGCACCTTACACACACATACACAATTCTCTAGTATTAAGTATTCTGCATTGCTAGCACAATCCAGAAGTTGGTGGGTCTACCTTCTTCTGGAAATCTGGACGAGAAGCAACTAGAATAATGCTTAATTTTGTTTAGCCCGTAATTTAGGTCTAGTATTGTCCTTTTTTGTTTTCTATAATGAAACGAGACACGTTTCCCGGATTTTTTCCAACCTTTCAGCAGGTTTTTTTTCTTTAAAGAAAGTTTCTTCTAAAATACAATACTGGGTAATGATGGAATTCTATTGACGTTGATTGAAAGGGTGTGATCTTTTAAATAATGACAGGTTTCATTGAAAAGAAATTCTGCTTGTGGTAATAAAAGGGTTAAGGGATAAAAAAGAGCACTTGCCCGATTTCTAAGCAAACATCTCGATTCTGTTTATATTTTATTGTAGATACACAATATAATTTTTGATAATCCTGTTTTAGAATATATTTATAATCTTTTATCAGAATCACTTCAATGTCAAGGCTAAATTGACCACAATCAATATAGATCGGAATTTATTTATAAAATATGATAGTATATGAATAGAAACCTTTGATGTTCACCTTTGCCCTAATAAACTCGATTACATAAATGAAATTTAGATAATACCCTTTTGAGCGGGCCCTTAAAAAAAAATTATGCCAAGTGCAGACTTCAATAGCTAGTTTCAATTGGATGTAATGTGTCAATGTCTGTTGATGACCTGACCTGACCGCTGAAGTCAATGAGATCAGGTCAGGTCAACGATGGGCCAAAAATTGCTCAAAATCGGTCAAAATCAGTTAAAATCGATCAATTTCTCATTTCTTCCGTTCTTACGGTATTGGAAGTAGTAAAGTGTAACAGTTGAAGCAAAAGCTGACTTGACCAGTTTTCAAGTGGAAGTAATGTCTCAATGACTGCTCATGACCTGACCTGACCTGACGTGACCACTGAAGTCAGTCAGATCAGATCAGACTAACGATAGAGCTAGAATTGCTCAAAATCGCTAAAAGATACTCATAATCAGTCAAAATCAGTTAAGATCGGTCAAAATCGGACAAGATTTGCGAAAGTCAGTCAAAATCGATCAATTTCTCATTTCTTACGTTTTTGAACCAGCTTTCAAATTAGTTATTAGATTTAAAACGAACTAGTTGTTGATAACGTGCGATAAGGTGAAAGTGTTGTTTGTAAAGATTATAAAAATCCTTCTGGAATAAACTCTACATGGTCATTAATATCATTCAGATCAAAGAGAGGGGCAAGAACTGTAATAACAGTAATCATACCAGTTCCATTTCTACTAATACTCCACAATAGCCGTTTTTTGGCGACTCAGCGTATTTGAATTCTTCAGTTGACACATTTGATTGGCAGAAAGGTCCGCCACTCTCCGCGTTACGTTATTGTTGTGTTGCGAAACGAGTTGAATGCGCTGTGTTGTCAAAAAACGGCTAATCTCTACCAGACACGTAAAAGAATAATAATAAGGGAAACAACGATAAAACAGTGATCGTAATCAGTCAAATAAAACACATCGATGTTGTGCGTTATTCGTGGTGCAATTTGTACCATGCACTCGATGATATAACAAAAGTGTTTTTGCCCAATGTGTGCGTTAATCGAAACTGTTTTTTTTAAATATATATTCGGGATTGTTCTTGTTTACAATATTTCACTATAGATCCTATTAGAGCTTCATTACAAATGACCCATTGTTGATAATCACTGGATCCACAGAGTTGGGAACAAAGTGAGGAATAATATCTCTGTTAAGACAACCTACGCAAATATACTTTCATTATGTATACTCTAGTAGTGAAAGTTGTAATCTTTTTAATTATCTTCAATAATAACGTTGTATTATTCCGTTAAAAATCCTAACAAGCTTCCATATTATTTCCCAAAAAAGCCTTGAAATTGTGCGTTCAATAGTTATGTAATGGAAAAAAAATATCATCAAGGTTCTAATAAAGTGCGTAACGTTAAAATTACTACGCATTTACGTTAGAGGATTCATTCTATTTTTGGTGTGTATCATTATAGACCTTGACAACATATATTTTATATATATCTGTCTACAGGTGAATTGAGCAATAATACTAAGGCAACGAGTCAAAATGTTATGTAATTGTCGAGATAAAATAAGACAGTTATGTTTGTTGACATAGACCGTTGCCAATGATGCTAGGTTAGATAATTACAGGATGTATGTTATAAAATTCGGACAGTACGTAATTATATCATCAAATAGAAGATTTGCCAAAAGAGAAATCACCTACAAGTTTGATCCTTTTTCATCGTTAATTCTAGCAAACTATCGCCTTCAGCTCATCTAATCTTTCCAGGAATATTTGAATGGAAAGTGACAGCGCGTTGATGTCGCACACACATTAACCAGATTACCTTAATTAAATTACATTTCCTAGGGCAGAGCTTCATATATAGTATGTACCTACAGATAAAGGGAAATTCTCGCTATGAATGCATCTATATCCGGCTACATTCTTCGATTATATCCGTATATACCTAAGTATACTTGAAGACAATAACGAATCCACTAAGAGTGGTATGAGAAGTTTGCATTAACGCATTCACTAGGCGACAGCGTAGGGACCTCTAAGCTCTCATTCCCATTAACGACAGCAACTCTACACAGTAACGGCCAAATTATTCATTAGTTTCAATGGAACGTAGAGATTTCATTCGAGTCTAAGCATATCATCCATGTAAAATACGTTAAAAAGAAGATATAGAGACGAGTTAAATAGAACAAAAACGACATTTTACTACTGTTCAAATGAATCTAAAAGAAAAATACACCAGCCCGCTTCAATATTATTTCAAATTGCGAGAGTGTTTTGACATTCAGATCGTTAGATTGTGCTTTGTGTTGTTTCAAAATAGACGGGAAATGAAGAATTTTGTTATATTTTCCATGATGATAAATTAAATCAACTGTACCGTCGTCTGTGTGTTTTAAAAGGAAATACGAAATTTTGATCATTTCTCAAATCCCTCGGTCCGTTTTTTGTAGGTTTAATAGAGCTGAAAATCGCCCGGCGCATCCACCAAAATTACACATCAATTGAATTTATTGTATTATAGTTTTAAATATTCTTATCAATTTTGTTACTGATATTAGTGTTTTTAATGCTGCAATTTTCATTTCAGGTAAACCAATTTATTGGGGAATTCAGTCAATCAATCGATCGGGACAGCTAGTCGCGGCGGCAATGAAGTGCTTCTTGTTGTAAGCCACCAAATCAAATTTCCATTTTTGACACTTTTTTTTCTTTGAATCTTCTAAACAAATCAAATTACCGTATCATGTCCTTCTAAATGAAAGAACACGATCTAGATATTTGACTAGTTGTAATTCATCTAAAAGTAAAGAAAAGCGACATTCGTCTTTGTTGTACGTATCTGGAACGATATTAAAGGGAAACATTCCGAACTGGAAGCTTTGGGTAGTCGTATAAAAGCTTCTCTCAACACACACACTCAAAATCGATCCAAATACTGGAGGCAATGGACGGAGCCTCACATATATACACACGCAAATTGTTTTCGCGAGCTTTTGGCAATTCCTAGGGAAACGCAATATCGTTCAGATTCGGTAGCTAATACTATACTACAACTACCATTACAGTTTTGGAGGAGTTCAGTGGAAAATATTTGCCGTCAAATAGACTACGAATAATACTGATTAAGGGTGGAGCTTTTGCGCAATTAGATTACTAACAAATGTTCCAATTCGTTTGCTTCGATGAAAAATCTTTTAATATATTTGTATGTGTGTAGGTGGTATACGTATAGAAGTTTTAACCTAATTCAAAACAGGTTTCTCTCCTATTCGGATCGTAATAATAAAAGCACCAGTGTCAGGTGTATCATGAGAAGATGATTTGTGAGTAGTATAATACCGGTCCGAAGTGAGAAGGAGAGACAGCTGTGGGGGGAAATTTCTATACCTAGTGATGGTATATATAATGGTGGGTCGCTTCCTGCTTTCAATCACACCACCACCACGACAACACCACACACACCATAACTACAAATAAACGAAAACGCCGCGGTTCTCTCTCGGTTCCAACAAAGAATAAATCATTCGAATTGCACGCCTACTGAAGTAGTTTCGCAGCCCAAAGGCACGCCATCCTGCCTTTTTATATATGCTGCTTAGTTTGTGCAAAACCGTACAATTTATGGCCGTGATAGAAGCGGCAATTTTGGCGGCGACAGCGGCGGCGGCGGTGGTAATAGTGGCGCGACGTCTAAAGTCATTGTGCTTAAAAGGGTACAGTTTTTCTGTCTGAAATGCACCATTCCTACTATCATATAAAATTATTATCCTGATATCATGTAGGTTTCAAATGCGGAAAAAATGGTATCCTTTTTTTCTTAGGTATATTGCAGAAAAAATATTTTCTGACGTTAGGTTGATGTAATTTTTCATGCTTGTGATTACAACATAACTCTTACAAGGAATTTTCCATAAAGTGTCAGTATTTTCAATGAAGTTTCCTAAAGCAAAAAAAGCTGTTTTTGCCGTTTTTGTTGAAAATTTAGATATTTTTGAAAGAACTGCCACGTTTCTTCGTATAAAATAAAAGTTTTCATCAATTCATAAACGAAAAACAATAAAAGATATAAAACTCTCCTATATACGTATTTGCGTCAAATAAAAAGAATAATATATAAAAAAAAGTTGTATATTTATTAAATCTGAAAACAATCGAAAAATTTAACGTTTTATCGTTTTGTTTTGTTCCAATCTTTATACTGCGTTTCGCTTTCCTGTTTTGTTGTTGTTATTGTTGTTATTGTTGTTGTTGTTGGTGGTGTTTTTATAACGTACGTGCAATATAAATTCCCTTTGTGAGGATCTTCTTAAATTCAAATTACAATTTTCACAATAGGCCAGACACAAAGATCCATCAGGATTTAAAAAATCCTTTGTGAACGTTTTCTTTTGCGCTTCTTTAATATATAAAATGGTATTTAACAAAACCGCCTTGAACTTCATGCAAGTCGTGAAGGTACAGGAAAACAAAAAAAAGAGATGTATCTCTCCAATAGATTTGACGAAGAAAAACATATAACTCATTGAGATATAGTATGGTACATAGTACTCCTTTTAGACTTTAGATGAATTATTGTATTATCTATCATCGTTTGTTTTTATTATCCGACACATATTAAAGAGGATAGGATCAGAAACGAAGCAAACGTTCCAGAAAAGTGGCCATAAAGGAAATTTATTTCGATATTATTTTAACAATAGAATAGAACACCTCTACAACTAGTATGTGAAAATATCTAACAATAAGAGAGGCGGCTATTATTATTGTCCGCCTCTTGAAAACATTCGGCTGTATTGATTTTGAAATTTTCCGATAATAATTAAATTCTATACAATTATTGTAATGTTATCTAAATCGTGGCATGGTCTTTGAACAATATTTCTACGTTGTACAAATGGTGGATGCGCTCAAAGGATATCCTACTTTCTACAATATAGATAGAGGGTTGAGTTTTTATTAAAAGAAAACATTTGGGTGAAATCATTATTAGGGTTTTCTGGCAATATTTGTTTTAATTCATTTTATTAATAACCTGACAGATAAGAAAAAAACTGGAAATTTCTTGTCGTCTTTTTTTAGTTTTGTAATATCCACTAAATTACTTTATAAAGTGAAAGTTTTCAATATAGGTACCTATAGGTATATTATAGACTGCATTTTATGAAAAAAAAATTCAATATATATGCTACGTTTCAGCAAAATCATCCTGTAGTTATATTATAAAATGAAGTAAAAGGAAAATGTCAAGGAAACCGTTGAGAAACAGTCCGTATACTATAATGGATATGTACATATTATAAATAGTAATAGGTGTTTCCTCAATTTAAATTCATGAAAATTGAATTTTCTTTAGAGAAGAAGCAAAAAAAAAACACCACCAGACGCGAAACAAAACCTGTTGAAACGATTAAAGCGCGAAAGTGAAAACGAATTAATTTAATTAGGTACATCGAGAATAAGTTCGTCGTGTCCTAGTTTATAGATGAATTCTGTGAAAATCTAATAGGATGATGGCACGATATTGTGTGTTAAATGAGAATTATATTTCCAGTTAATTATTTTAAACAAAAATTCTTGAATTTTAAAAATATTCAGTTTACTGCTCATATCTACTTACAGTAAGCCGAAAATTGAGCAGTTTATGGACTTTGTCCAATGATAGTGATGCTGTTTTATATTAGCCAGAAATGGGTAAGACTCTACATGTCATATGTAGTTATACTAGGTCAGGCACAACCGCAACGTAGGTACATAATGAAGTATTTTAATAGCCGTGTAAACGCCTTAAACAATCAACATTATCAATGAAGATACACAAACCCAGTCACGTGCTATTATGGTATAAAATGTAAATATGTACCGTTTTAGTAGAACACAATGTATGTATATGTTACCGGCAATGTGCGAAATTAGTCAATTCGCGAAATGCCTAGTCAATTTGCAAAATGACTAAAGCGGTAGGCAATCTGCGAACAATTCGCAGATTGACGGTTGTCTTAGTCATTTTGCGAAATAACTGATATACTCTAGGCATTCTGCAGAATGTCTGTTGAGTCAGGCAA
>JAZBHA010001259.1:7932-25385 GCA_037464855.1 Iselma pallidipennis | reverse complement strand
AACTCGGCCTCATTTTGAGGGCCCTATACGTGGTTAAATTTATGTAAACCATTTAAGAATCAGGTTGTATAGGTACCTATATTATAATGCCAACTATAGTATGATTGATTTCATTATGTTTTGTTTGATCGCAAAACATCAGTTGTGAATACAAAGAAATTCAGTCACAAATCATCCGATTCAGAACAATAATTAATTGATTCTCTATCATTATAATACACAGTAGGAAGTTTTTGTAAACGTTATACACAATTTCGATATCAAATCAAAAAATACATCCTTGATCGTACATAAGTATTTATTATTATCATCATCATATTCATGAAAGAAAAACTACCTCACGTGGGAACTATTAAGCAAAAAGCAACAATTAGTTTTAATTAAACAACACGTTTTAACTTTTATTGTTTGTAATTTAAAAATGGAAAATGTTCCACAAGAAATATAGCAGACTCGAACTTTTTGTGTAGTTATTCGTGTTTGTAAACGTAAAAAAATGATTCATAAATATTTATACACGTACAACACTATTATACTATTATATATACAGGGTGTCCCACCCTTGCCAGACTTCTAACATGAATGCCTAAAAGAAATGTAGATAGATTAGAGCTGACAGTGTTTATATTTCCATTAGTCTGCAACTGGAAATACTAGAAAAAGGGAAATATCCATCCGAATTCTACGGCAGATTACTAGAGATTCTCCACAACATTAACGAGGAGACTGATGGTTTTGTTAACATATATCAATGAACAAATTGTATTCAAGTTTGATTTTTAATAATCGCACCCAGTTGTGGGTAGAGTCATGCAGATCTCTAAATTGAAATACGCAGAATCACAGATTGACAGAAATTAGAGATGTGAATGAAGATCTGTCGTAGGATTCGGCTGATTGTTCGCTAGGACACCCTGTATGTATTTCCAAAATAATGTTTTGGCGTTTTTCTTGTATGTGTACCTAGACGGGTACAGAGAAACGTAAAACTAAGGCAACGTACTACTACTAGACATTGTTCCAGAATTATTTCGGTTTTTTATAAAAGCAAGTACATAAATTATAGGAGCAACATAAAATACAGAAGTATAACATCAAAATTTTATTATACAATAATGTTGTGCATTATAAAAACCAAATTTAAACACAAAACAATTCAATTTAAATTTTTAATCTTACCGATTAATATCAGAATTAACTTTAAAATTTATCTTTGATAACATGAATTGCTTCAAGTTAATAGTTTAAAACTAATTTAATGAGAATTAAATTTTTAATAGATCTACTTATATTATAGTTAAAACAGATATCCTTTATTAGAACATAATTTTATTCGTGTAATGATCCTTAATTTAATGAAACTGAACTTGGCCTGGTTTCATTTTATTTGTTAGACATTTGGGAATCTCTCTCCAACAAGATTACTTTCAGTTCTAATTACCACAAACTTTGAGTCTGTTCCTTTGTCTTCGCATTACAATTAACTAATGTACTTACTCTTAATCAATCACTGTAAAGTACTTTTTTATGTTAACAGGAAAAAAAAGAATGAAATATTTTGTCACAGATCCTCATCAAAATTGCACAGCTTTTATGGTTTAAACATTAATGTTAATTATAATGCTAAACTCTGTTGGAGAGAGAAAGACAAATTGGTTTAACGCTAAACAGGTATTGCCCGTTCGTTATAAGAAAAACCAATGTGGTGCATATTTTGAGTATGATCGTACATTTCTGGTAAACAATCGGAGGAAGTCGCGTTTTTGGCTACAGTAGCGGCGTGAAACATATAGGAGCACGCCACTGTTATCGTTAAATTCTGAGTGGCGCCAACCTTCACTTTCATCACAAGTCCATTGCGCACTCCAGCTAAAAGTTTTTCTCACAACACTTTCTCTAATAGGACTTAACGTTACCGTTAGCGTTAACGTAGAGACTGTAAAACCTCTCTACTGTTTATCGTGATCATGTTGACAGGAAACGTAATGTCAAATGGTGTGCAATTCCCATCTTTAAAGTTTTTTTACCTTATTTATCGTTCAGAAATTATGGTTTCGCATACATTTACCGTAAGTGTGGCAGTTTCGTTAATGTTTCATAAAATACGGCTTTCGATAACAAAAACGTTGAAACTTCCAGACAATTCAATAAAAACTATTCAAGTGTTATTGAGAAAACAAGAATTGATTACTGGGAAAATATGTACCCTACAGGGATCAATTTGATACTGCTGCTGGTAACAAAATGAAACTGTTTTAATGAAAAGAATATGTTCCAGTTATCTATAGACTATGATTATTTTATATGAATAGACTAATATACTTAATTAGTACTGAAACTCTGTTAATGAATAGATGTGTTTTTTAGTTAACCATGAATTGAAGCTTTCAAGAAAATTCTTTCAGCTTTCAGTAATACTTCTTTAATAAACATTCAATACAGAAAAAGCTTTTCAATTTTGTTGTTTTTTAAATAAATAAATAGTTTCAGGTGGTAAATATAGAAAACTTGTCAAATAAACCTTTATAGCAATGATAAATCGCCCGTCTGTTAAGATAATCATCGATTTGACCATTACTGCAACAAACAAACAAAATTCCACTTCACGAATTGCAAGGAACGAAATCAAATCATCATCATCAGTCATGGTAAATTTTGGTGATCGTTAAAAAGTTAACTATCAGAGTTCGTATCGCGACATTTACAAAGTTGTTGAAAGTTTTAATAAGACAATGTTGGCGACCAATTTATGTGTTGTACAATAAATTATTCAACCAAGAGAGACAGAGAAATTAAGGGTGGTGGTGATGATGATGATGATGGTTGGTCGAGGTAGTAGAGGTGTGTAGGTGGACGAGGCGTAGAAAAATCAACCCTGGACAGCTCGTTAAAAATGACGGAAACTTACGCCCACCCCTACAACACTCTATTTCTGTATAATGTTCTTTTTTTTTCGTCCCGTCTCTCTTTCTTTCCATAAAAACCACGATTTATTTCCAAGTTTATTAATTATGAGACTAGTACAGAATGAAAATGAGCATAAGAGCCTGTTCTTTTTTTTTAACGATGAAAAAGTATTGTTTTACATTAATTTTTGTTTTTATAGGTATGCGAATTCTGGTAATGTTACTACTGGACACGTTACCAATGCTTGGTAATGTTCTTCTACTTTGTTTCTTCGTCTTCTTCATTTTTGGTATTGTTGGTGTTCAATTATGGCAAGGAATTCTACGCCAACGGTGTTATCTACCAGATGGTCTAAATTTAACTTACAACAATACATTGCCGTAAGTTCAAATTTCAATCAAATCATCAGATTCTCCGAAAAGTAATAAAATACTGATAAACTCTAGAAAATATTCATTATTCACCACCACCACTACCACCATTACCATTACCATGTTGTTATTTTTAACATAATTGATTGATTGATGTAAGCTTTGGTTGGAGACACCCGAGGCATGAAAACATTCCCTATATATCGTAACCCTTAAATCCTTCTTATTAAGTTTAGCAATTAACAAAACTGGACCACAAGACACCAATGATAGATAATTGAATTTCATTTTAGTAATTTTCCACCCGTCAACACTGTGATAAAAATGATACTCCTACTTGACATTGTTACCCTAACTAGAAAAAATTTACGACCCACGTTAAGCTGATAATCACATAACACTACATATAAATAAGGGGTAATGTCTATAAAACAAATCATAAAACTAAATAATACATGACGGTCGTTGAAAATCTTCCCAGATAATTATCTGATAAAAATCACGGTGGTGGTTGAATTTTATATAAAATAAAATTTTAAATGGAGCAACTATTGTGTTATAAACGATTTATAATAGACGTCATGAATTGAGGATGTTCTTTTTTTGAAATTATGTTTGATTAGTGTTTAAAAATAACTGAAAATAGCATTAGATTCAAGGTTGCAAATCGTTATTTTATGGTCGAGTGTGAGCGCGAGAGAGGAGATTCTTCAAAGGTAAACTGTTAGAAATCTATTAAAAACACGTGCCACAAACCTGATGATCTACATCTATAAGTATATGTAGACATACTACATGAAAAATAAATTAATTTCATATCGTTGAATTGAGCTTTCAAAATACAATTACGGAAAATAAAAACTTCAAGTGAGTAGGTGGGACAGAAATTACTGGTCGACAAAAAAAAAGTACACAAATACATAAAAATTAATGTCAAATATGTCTATTCATGGTTGATGAATTGGTTTGATATTTATCGAACTCTTGTTAACATGAATTGCTCATATACTAACTGAACACATTCATTCAAATAACATATAATAGAATGTATGTATATAAAACGGGAAAATCAATTGACAAAAGATAAGGGGAAATTTCCGATTTTGTTGCTTTTGATATTTTCTAACATTAATGAACTACATTAGAAAAACCGATAAGTAAGGGTTGTTTTAGAGAAGTACCGACCGAAAATAAACACAATACTGTAGGTATCATAATCAGTGAAAAACTAGCTACTTATTTGATTTGTGTCTATTGTGGAATGTTAATAAATCATTCAAAATGACGCAGGAAAATGCTCTAATGGTAGATTATTTACGTACAAAGTCTGTAGGCGATGTAAATATACTCATTTGAAAATGATATAACAAAAATGTAATAGAATTTATTACTTTATTAGATAAAAATTGTTAATTATTTTATTTTAGTGAAGTTGTTTTTTAATATAAAACAGGAACTATTATTTGTTTGTTTTGCGTTTATAATGAAGTCGTTATGCAACTAGAATTTGTAAAATACACCCTTTTATTTGCCAATACCTGTATGGTCAACTTGTCCTTTAGAAAACTCGTCGTTTCGCAGCTTGTTTTCTAAATTTGAACGTGTGCAACAAAATCGTGTATTTAATACACAATCTTTTGAGAACAATTTCAAAAAGTGAAAATTTATTATGAATTTCACGTGATTTCAAAAATAGAAACCTCAATTCCTGTAAAACAATTCGAATCAATTGATCCCCGGAAATGCATAAATTCCGCCAACATTACAATTCAGCAATTTCAAACTGTATAGAAAACACATTTTCTCCTTCTTATATATGAGCAAAAAAAAATACGAAATCTCAAATTTTTTCCCTTCAATTCAACAAAAACACATTTGTTTGTCATCATTCATTCATTCTACACAATTTATCAAAGTTTTTTCGCAATTTCATCGAATATTGCTGTTGCTTCATTTGAATTTCAAAAATCTAACTCTCAATAATTCTAAGAAAGTCAACATGTTTTTTCGTTATTTTTTGTTGTTTCTTATTTTTACGATAATTTATCATAACTTTTATTGCAATGAATGATCAAAATTCAAAAAATAAAATAAATTAAAAATCTTCGCATTTTTATCACAGATTGAACGGATGGGGTGTTTTTTTTTGATTTGTTCCAGACAAATATCAGAAGAATACATTGCACGCGTGCCTCTTACGTAAGATTATGTTCCGCAAGTTGAGTGTGTCTAGGATTTTCATTATTATTTCTATTACTGACATTTCTTTATTTTCTACTTTGTTATATGTACATACAATATCGAACCGTTTTTCAGTAAATGTGTGCCTGTTTTAATGGAAATTGAAAGTCGACTTTTTTACCAAATCATCAATAAAAAAAAGAATTATGTGAGGAAAAAACGAAAGATCTATCCAATACATTCACAAATGTCAGCCGGTCTTGGTCTGATTACACTGTAAACATTACAGAGAATTGCCAATTTTTCGTATTGATTCAGACAGACCTGGACTGAAGAACAACTGGAAATGATCAATTGACAGTGAAATAATTTTTCTATTTTATCGATTCGAACAAGACAACATCGAATACGTGCTTGAACAATTTTAAAATCATCAGTTTTCAACGGAATTGCCACGTAGTTGTCCCAAAACTAATCAATTGATCATTTCCGGTCCAATCCTATCCTCCACTCACCCTCTATCTCTCACTTCTCTGCTAAAATCTGAAAAATCTTAATTACATAGAGAGAGAGAGCGAGAGAGTGAGAAATGGGAAGACAGAGAGAAAATTATAAACACAGAACGAGAGAAATGAATCCAACGAAATGTTGTCTGTGATTGTTGTTTGGTTACATGTTGCATGTTGGATCGATTTTGTATGCCTACCCTTATCATTATACTGAACGTATTCTGTCCCTCTTTCACCCGTCAATATACACTTGTTGCTTTTGTTTTATTCTACAAGACAAAAAAATTCAAAGTTTCCATTGCCTGTAGACTGGGTGGCTGGTTAACGATAACTTCTCTCATATTCGCTTGTCAGATAAAAAATCTAATTAATTCATCCTGAATATCTAAGAAATAAAAACACAAGAAAAAGAGGATGATTGAAACGTTCAGTATTGTTGTGTCATCTGTTGTGATGAATGAAAATATCAAAATTCTTATCACATGAATATTAGCGTAACGCACATTTCTATTATCATTCTTCGTTTATTTACATGACCTATTCTTAAATTTCGACTATCATAGAATTTTATGTTAGATTCAATGTCTAAAAAGAAGAAAAATACGAAAATAATTAATGAATAAAGTTAGTGATGATGATTATTAAGAGATTGAAATGATTTTAATCTATTGTTATTAAGAAACAATTTTAGTTTGTAGAACTAAAGTTATTAAACTTGTACGACAAGAATCAATTCCGCCCTGATATAAATTCTTGATAGCAATAGAAACTGTAGTTATCTTCTCTATTAATCTAGTTATAATATGCTATCTATTTGATGAAGGAAGTTTGGTAGCAGGTTAGGTGCAAAATAGGTGGATGCGCCGGGCCAACTCTCGATCTTTTACCTTACGTTCATATAGGGCAAGTGCAGTGGCAAGAGCAGTTGCGACTTCGGTCCCTTACGCCGACGGTTCACATAAACTATATTACAGCTTATGGGAGTTTTTGTTTATGCTCATGTAGTAGTTAACATGGCAAGACGGTGGCTTGTAAAAGCTAAAAGCTAAATAGCTTTTGCACTGCGCTTGCAACGCTCTTACCGCTTGCAGGTCAGTGTGGACAGGGCCATATGATTACACATGTTTAATTACTACAATCCACATCGCCACTACCCTTGCCATTGCCCTTGCCCTATGTGAATGAACGGTTAGAATATATTACAAATTTTTCACGGAAATTTCTGTATTTTCCTTTTGTAATTTCCTATAATTGTTTAAAGCCATTTCCCAATTGTAATTTCTGTAGAACTGCAGCAATTTATAAAGTTTATTGAAGACCTAAATCTGCGGAAACAACTTAACGACGCATGAAATTGTTATTATGGTGCAAATTATTAATGTACGGGATAACTTTTATTGTTTGAATTGACCAATCAGGTAAATACTAGAATATAAAAATAATATATCTGGCAATAAGAAAAAAATAACAAAAATACAACCAAACCTGAGTAAATTGTAAACTTGTTTATTCCGAAAGATTTGTGAAGTTTCAAGAAATTTCGTATTCTATTCATAGCAGGAAAACCGTTTAATGTGGAAACGAACAGAAAATGTAAACATAAAGGAAGAATAAATTGTTATGAAAACCGTCAAAAACGAGAAATGACATTTCAATAACAATCCGAGAAGAATTTCAACTTTCTCTTTATTATATTATATTTATTTTTTTCAATTTGGTGATTAAATACAATTGAAAACTCTACAAATTGAGTTAATTAAAATAAAGAACAGTAAACCTATTCTACTCCATGTGGGAATAGATGCAATTATGTGCAACTCGTTTATTACTATTCGTAAAAGGAAACTACCCCGTTATCTGGACTTAAATTAAAGCCACATTAAACTAAATATTTCAAGTTTTCTAGTGCAAGAATAAATTAAACAAAAATTATTGAAGGAAATCGAAATTACTTTGTTCCTACACACCTTATCAATAAAACGTTTTGAAAATATCGACCAGAAACGTGAAATATGTATTTGCTTTGAATTGACCGTTTGCTGAACCGTTCAGTGTAATTTCCCATCGAATGTGTAGAATTTCCATTGTTGAACATATGTACATATTTATCGTTCTAAACTTGTCCATTCGTATTTAAATGAAATAATTAACAAAAACCTCTTTTTTCATACAAATAACTCTACACATTGTGGCTTGGAATTAAAACATCATATTATTTTGTTTTTGATGAGTTTCTCCCTTTTAGCCATTTTAAAATTCGACCAGAAGTCCATTAGTGGAAACTTTATAATTATTTTTCATTCATTTCCATATAGCACCACCATCGGCAACACAAAGTAGAACACCATCAGATTATCTCCCACATTAAGAAAAACTCCCAACTTCTCTCTTTTTTCCTCTTTCATCGTTATATTGATAAAAAAAAACGAAAACTCTTATTTTGTCGCCAATTAAATCATCAAAAACTTTATCATTCAATTACACAAAATTTGAATTATAAAAATGGGGGATAATTCTACACTTTTCCTTTTCTTTCTCGTTTTTTTTTATTAGAGCAGGGTAGGTAAATAATAAAGTTAAAACAGATTTTAAAGTCGACTTTATGATGAGAAGAAGAAGAAAAAAAAAGAGAAAAATCATAAATCCGACTTAGAAACGTTTGTCTTGGCCCGAAGCCACAACATCAATTCAAGATAATTCAATATCTGTGAATTTTTTTTTTCTTTTTGGAATTTGCTACAATTCCTAACAGATATCCGTCCGTTTGATGAGTGTGTGTGTGTCTGTTTTTTGGGAGTCTGCCAAAACACCAATTTCCTTTAATGTTATGTTATCAGTTTTAACTACTTCAAAAGCTTTCAATATAGACGAATATATAATTTAATTTATTTTTTACATACATATTTGTTGTTATCTCCAATTTACGTTCTATAGCTTTTATACATAAATGAATACAGTAAATAGAAGATAATACAACAAAACTGAAACGGACTTTGGTCGTATCTTTGTCTGTAGCCGTTTCATTGTATTCTATTTTCTTATATGCTTGTGGGCACAATTTGTACGATTCTATCCCCGTAAAAAGGATTAACATTGAACAGCTTCTAGTCTTGATAAATATTATTCCAACTGTATTCTACAGCTGTACAAATGGCTCAATTCAACTGAGCAAGTACAAACGTGTTTCTAACTAAATTTTGTTACAAGTGTGACCTAGATGTATTATTAACCAGAAGTAGTTCATCAATATACAAAATAATATTATTGAAAATTGGCCAATGTCAAAGTCGTCTCCATATATTATATAATTGGCATACGAATCAGTTGACAGCGCAGCGCATCCACCAAAATTGTACTTGATTTTCTACTTTATTTAATAATTTAATAGATAAATATAGAAAACGCTAACTTTTTTGTTGGGGTCTTTCCAGTGGCATTTCAGACTATTACAGACTGCAACCGGATCAAGAATATATATGCAGTAAACCGGAATTGTCCGGCATGCATTCCTGTGGTGGTTTTCCAGCATATAAAAATGGTAGTTTTGATTGTACATTAACCATTGATGAGAAACTAAAAGATCCACAATATATCACCAACGATTCAGCATGTATTAATTGGAATATCTATTATACGAATTGTAAAGAAGGTCGTAAAAATCCATTCCAAGGTACCATATCATTTGACAATATTGGTCTAGCATGGGTGTCAATATTTTTGGTAAGTATTACAAAAAAAAAATGAATAAGTAAATATAATTAAAAACGATAAGGCATGATAATTTAGAAAGTTCCATTAGTTAGTTGAATACAATCAACAATGGCGCCAGTGTGCTATATGTTATCATAAATTCTCAAGTATAGACCAAATTATATTCGTTAACCTACCAAATCTGCCCACATTACTGCCAAGTTTTCCATTTAATCGCCTCTATTACTGAAATTACGAAAATTTATACTAAAGAAAATTAAAAGTATATAAATCCGAGGTGTATAGGGAACATTTTAGGTATTAGAGAATAATCTTAAAGTTTTCCTAATATTCGTAAAATCTCTTTTAAATCTATATAGAAATCTTATTTTTATGTATAAATTCTCGAAAAATTCTATAAAAGAGAACCGTGAAGTATTAAGTTTGTAACGAGAGTAACTGAAAAACATGAAATTTGAATATCAATGTTTCAACTCTTAAAACTTGGAAATATAAATTCGAAAAGTTGTATGAAAAGAAAAAAGTCTTTTTACAAACTTGACAAACTGAGAATTGAAGCATTTTACTAGTTTTACGGTCTCGTCTTGAGAGTGAAGATTTAAAAACATCCACGATATTACAAAAAATAGACCTTCCTGTAATGATTTTTAGAATATCCTTCCAAATAAAAGACAGACTAGATAGTAATTCTTTGGCCTTTAATAAACCATCACGCTCCAAATTCTAAAGCCAGCACCTCTAAGTTTCACTTTTACTACATTGATTAGAAGCTCAAACACTGTCCTTTAGATTGGACCACATTTAATAAGTAATTTACTCAAAATAGGGGCTAGAAAAGCGACTTTACGAACATATTTTTAAGCATATAGCAGGGTGTCTTAACGAAAAGTACCTCATTTTTTTTACTTGAGTTGCGGGGTTTTTATTAATTTGCCGACTCTTCAACAAGCGGAAATATTTCAATTCTAATCCACATTTCCATAAAAGCAAACCTCACGTTATAACTAGATGTTCATTTTATTACCAAGAGGCGTACCTTTCGCTGAGAGGGCGTATGTGATTTTTTTAAGACACTAGAGCAGCGGAGGGTCGTGATATTTTCACAAGCGGTCCGCGAAGGCTTGAAATTTTTTTTAGTGTACTTTAGGGTTTTAAATCTTGACTTAAGTATTGAAGGACTTCCACAACAAAAAGATATTTAAAGGGGGTGCGTGAACCATTGCACTAATTGTAAGATGTAATAAAACAGTGTAAATGTTTGGATTATTAAAAAAATAACAACCGTTTATCTTGAGGCAATGGGCCAGTTTCATAATCAGCTGTAAGTCAACTTTAACTTGTAAAGTCACATTATAAGTCAAGTGCATATGAAAAAGAGATAGGCTAGGTAAGGTAAGTTCATAAATAAACAAGTGTCTGTGAACGTCACTTATACTGTGACTTTATAAGTTGAAGTTGTCTTGAAGTTGATGATAAAAACTGGCTCGATATTACTTAATTTATGTATTTTTACAATATATTTGAATAATGTAACGAAAAACTCTTATGTCGTTCAGGTGATTTCATTGGAAGGCTGGACTGATATCATGTATTTCGTCCAAGATGCACATAGTTTTTGGGACTGGATCTATTTCGTCCTTTTAATTGTGGTAAATTACCAAACAAATAACTTGCAAAACATTTTTTTTTCAATAGAAAAAAATCATTTTCTAGATTGGTTCCTTTTTTATGATCAATCTCTGTTTGGTCGTAATAGCGACACAATTCTCTGAAACGAAAAAACGCGAAATGGAACGGATGCGTTTAGAACGGGCCCGTTTCCAAAGTAGCAGTACATTAGCATCATCAACAAACAATAGTGAACCGACTAGTTGTTACGGTGAAATCGTTAAATATGTTGCACATTTATGGCGACGTTCGAAACGAAGACTGTTGAAGAAAATAAGACTGTATAGGGTCAGAAGGGACCAGAGACGTGAACGTAAAATGATTGCCGGAGAGACGATAAGACTTAATTATGCTAAAAAACATCACCCAAACTGTCCACGATTTCGTCAATTGGTAAATTTGGAGTTTTTATTATTTTTTGATACATTATGTGTCGGTAAATATTGAGGGGTTGTGTAAAATTTTACAGCCACCAAGTGTGCCGAGTACAAGAGCTGTTTCAAGAACCAGTTCAGTATGTTTGAGTGACACCAATCCACGGAATGACGAAGTCGAATTATCAGTAGGAGCGGTATCCAAGCGACCAGGTCTTTTACGAGTACCATCCGTATCGAATCAGGAAATATCGACGAATAATAACGATGTAAGTTGTATGCTTGAAAATATTGAACACACTCTTATAGTTGATACGTATCTACATAGAGCCCTACAAATCTATTATCACCACCTAATATACCCAACAATCGTCGACGATCTTCAGTGATGTTCAGTGATGTAATTGTGTTACATGGGGCTGTTAGTAATGGGGCTGATAACGGGTCATTACCAGGATCCTCATCAGGTATCGATAAAAGGAATGTATGCTCCAGCGAGAAAACGACACAAGCGGGTGATGGGAATATATGGCAAATTTCAACAACACCAAATCAACAACAAATCTTACAAACACAACAACAAATCGTCCAAGATTGTTGTGAGCTGATGAATGGTGAAGCGATGACATGTCAAGAATTACTTGCATTAGGAGCAATTAATGCTGCTTTACCAACCGGCCAAATTGTACTCGATACATTTTTCAATTCGTTAACAAAGGGTATCTGCCATCGTAATCGAAACAATGATGACACCCATCAACAACAACAAGTGGAGGATGATTTTAGTTGTTGCCAAGACATGTGGCATTGTGAATCGGAATATAACAACGAGAAACGTTCACGATTTTATATAGTTGCTTGTATGTGTATGAAAGGTACTTTTCGTACTTTGAAATGGTGTCGAAAGAAAATCAAACTAATCGTTGAACATAAATATTTCCAACAAGGCATCCTATTAGCAATTCTAATCAATACATTATCAATGGGAATTGAATATCACGATCAACCATTATATTTAACACATGCTGTAGAAGTTAGTAATGTCATATTTTCAGCAATTTTTGCTGTTGAAATGCTCCTGAAAGTGATAGCTGAAGGACCATTTGGTTACATATCGAATGGATTCAATGTCTTCGATGGTATTATAGTGATTTTAAGGTAATATCAAAACAAAACGCTAAAATTATTAAGTCAAAATTTTCAAATTAAGAATTATTGTAGTGGAATTGAATTATTTCAAAAGTTTCTTGGTCAATCACATACAGATTCCGGTCTATCTGTTTTACGGACATTTCGTTTATTACGAATATTGAAACTGGTTCGATTTATGCCGAATTTACGACGACAATTATTCGTTATGTTACGAACAATGGATAATGTGGCTGTCTTCTTTTCACTACTTATATTATTCATTTTCATTTTCAGGTAAGTTAAGTGTATACATAGAGGTACATACAGACACTGATTACATCTATTGACTTACACTCAATTATAAAATGCAATACAAAATTTACACTCAACGAAAACTATTTGAAACAAGGGGATTTTGGTAGGGGTGGCATTTGATTGCAGTTTTTTAATTTTGTAAATAATTTATCATTTTATATAAATAGATAACTGAATTTTTTTTTGATTGGTGTTAGAGATATCGTCGTATTTTCTGTACTCCACATCACTATATATACTTTTTCATACACTTTCTGTCTGCCTTATTATATCTTGACATAATTTCGCACCTACTTTAAATAGACAGCACAACAATCAACTTGTAAACAAAATATTCTACTCAACAAATTTATACGAAATCAAACGATTTTCTCAAGAGAGATTTGATTGAGAAAATTGTTACATAAATCAAATCACTACCTATAGGTATACAGTGAAAAATATCCAAACATTCCAAATATCACTGTATCAGAAAATCAAATATCGATATAATTAATAATTTTCAATAAATGAAAAAAGAAAATAATAATTTTTTTAAGTATAAACTCGGTCAGATGTGTAACTGTAAGATTTTTGGGATGTTTTAGTATCCTTGGTATGAATATATTCGGGTGCAAGTTTTGTGAAAATAATGAAAAAAATGAAAAATGTAAACCTGATCAAGATGACGACAAAGATAGGAAAAATTTTGACTCTCTATTGTGGGCGCTTGTTACTGTTTTTCAGGTATTTAGATCAATTCCAAAAATCACAATATTTTTCTATATTATTATTATTATTATTGTTATTCAATATAATATGAAATATTTAACAAAAACCGACAATTTTTTTTTTGATTTATTTCACAACAAATCGATCGGTTTTTGCTAAATTTTTATAATACAATTAACAATGTCCCCCTATATACTATTTATTTAAATAATTAATAATCAAAAATGTTAGTCCTATTCAATGAAATTATTTAAATAAATAGTACTTTTAATCGTTGAATTAAACCAATGAATTAACAAATTAAAATTATGAGCAACTATCAAAAATTTCGTATAAAAACCCCAAAAAAAATTGTCAGAATTTCGTCTAAAAGGTAGGTGAGTTTCTTTTCTTTTAATTTACTTATTTCCATTTCAGTTATGATTTTGATGAATTTTGATTCACTTTGTGCATGTTTTCTAATTCTAATCACACCCTAATTGTAGACAACTCTAATGGTGGTGGTGTTTATAATTATTTTATTAACAAAAGAACAACGTTTTTTCCGAAATTATATTTTTACCATCACCATTATTGTCGTCGGAGATTTTGATCAATTCTTTTCACTTTTGGCACTTATTTCCCATTCTAAACTCACACATAAACTTGATTGCTAGTTAATCATTTCAGAATTGACAATTTTTTGTTTTTTTTTTGTTTTAATTGAAAAGGATCAATTCACGGTTTTATTATCCTTTGTATTGAAAGTAAATCTATGTGTGTGTGTGGCGTTGTATTGTTTTGATCAATATGTCACCCCTGCTATTTTGTGTGTGTGTGTGTGTATTATTTTATTTTAATACCTTTTTCCAATAATTATTTGTATATCGACATTTACTAGAACATGATTTTTCGTTTATCATTACTTAAAGTAATAACAAGTAGCAGTCGAATAATATAAGTAGAAAAAAATCACTTTTTAAGTAGATTTGATGATAAGTAGTAAAGTTTTATAGTAGAATTTGACACACAATTAACAAAAATTATAATAAAATAAAAATTGATAATAACTTGTAGAGAGTAGTTTGGCTTTTTCACAATAAATTGGAGAAATTATTTAAAAAAATTACCACTTAAAAACACTAACAGTACACATACACAAGTTTTTTAGATTAGTTAGTTGATTGATATTTTAATGCGAGAAAAAAATTGAATAAAATTGACTAAAAACACGTTTAGTTAGTATGATCACGTTGTTTTTATCTACCATCATTTTGGATTTTGGCAGCATACTGGGAATGTACCTATTTGGCGGTAAGTTTTGCAACTATAGAGCCGCCGATGGGAGCATTAAAGAATGCACGTGTGAAATGATTGTAACACAAGATGAACGCTGTGAATGTGATAGAAAACATTTCAACAATATCCTCTGGGCAACAGTCACAGTATTTCAAGTGAGATCTTTTTGTTTCATTCAAAAACTACCGAAACTAATATTAACAAGATTTTCAATCAATTCGTAACATTAATTCACAAAATATTTGCATTTTTTTCTTGATTTTCCCGATACAGATTTTGACACAAGAAGACTGGAATATGGTATTATCGAATGGTATGGCGAAAACATCAGAATGGGCGGCTTTATATTTTGTTGCATTAATGACATTTGGAAATTACGTCCTGTTCAATTTATTAGTAGCAATTCTAGTTGAAGGTTTCAGTTCGGAACGAAATGAACGTCGTGAACGGGAACAACGAGAATTAGCCAGAAGAAAAATGTCAGTAATGTTAGAGGCGAGTCTTCGTGGTAGTTCGGAAGAAACTAGTCGTTCACTATCCAGTTCCAGTGGAAGTTATCCACAGGTATTATCAATCCTGAATCAATTCTTAGATTTATCACTTCATACCTCTGAAATTCAGGATGCGAAAAATTGTTGGCGTTCAGCTGAAGAATTACGGAAAATTAAAGATTATAATACTGATCAAAAATGTAATTGTCGTGAGAAACTTTTAGAGAAAGATTGTTGTTATATCGAGCCGAAATGTAATTTACAAAAAGAATCATTAAATCGACAATCACCACGACAAAATTCACCCCCAATTATAACACATACAGCAGCCACCCCACAGGATTCACCAAGTACAACGTTAGATGATTTTCCTGAATTTCGTTATAACGTCACTACTGTAACGAATGATTACCCATCTGCTAGTGACAGCAGCCCTGGAGGTGTGTCAACTACAGAATCAACACAAAAGACGTCGGTAGGCTTGATAAGAACGAAAATTTACGATAACTTGCCCCCTACTACTATAATACATTTTTTTTATGCCCTCTAGACACTTAGTCTATTGAAACCACCAACGTTATCACCACCACCATTATCGTTTCGTCAACTTGAACGTGGTCCAGATGAAACAGGACCATTATCGGGAAAAATTGTAACGCATAATGAGAAAATTGGCTCGAAAACAATGACATTCTCGGAAAAAATTGCAATACCACCGGCAAAAAACGAAACGAAAAAAATACAGAGGAAATGTTCATGGAAATTAGGGAATCGACCAAGTTTACGGCGGAAAAAAGTTAGAACAGGATCAGATTCTGAAGCGGTTCTATTAAATAACGGTCGTGATCATTCTCAATGTAATGGTAGTGGTATTAGAAGACAAGTAAGTTTTTTTTTATATATATAAACAGCTTTTCGATAGTTACACGCACAAAATTGGGGCACATTTCAGGGTAGTTTACGTAATGATTCACTCTTGCAATCAGCAATTCGTATCCAAAATGACACGCAGAAAGACACACCAAATAATCGTAGCATTAAAGGATTGAGTCCACAAAATTCAATCAAATGTAGTTCAGCACCTCAAGTACTAATTATAAATACGTTAATTTGAGAAAAAACCCGTCTAAATCAAACACTTTTCAGGTATCACCATTAACTCGCCGTAATTCTTTAACAAATTCACAGAATCTTCCATTAAAATTAAACGCCAGTCCAGTATTATCGCGAAAATCTAGTCAAATCGAACCGAAGTCAGTGAATAGTTTAAATGATAAAACAATACCAGAACGAACACTACCTAGAGTTCGACTGGATGATTGTTTACAAACATCACAAAACAACAATCAAATAACACCATCACCAAGAATTGGTCGTGTTAAGAAATTATTAATGATACTAGAACCTACAGGATGTATGAAGGAGAAAGATGAATATTCATTATACATATTTCCACCAGAAAATCGGTAACTTTTTTATATTACGATTTTATAAGTAGTTGAGAATAGTAGTAACTATATTTTCCGTTCAAAATAACAAGTTTCATGAAAATCGTAACACTTGAAAATAATATGAAAAGTTTCATGAAAATTCAATTTTGCAATTCGGTTTTATTGAATA
Organism: Iselma pallidipennis; assembly: GCA_037464855.1. NCBI lineage: Eukaryota > Metazoa > Arthropoda > Insecta > Coleoptera > Meloidae > Iselma > Iselma pallidipennis. The sequence goes on along the minus strand of JAZBHA010001259.1, from coordinate 8,118 downwards.
CTCAAAGATATAAAAGTTTTAACTTGCACTCTTTATTTTTCTTATTCTTGATCAATTTCATCATAAATTTTCTGTAATAAACTTTCAGGATATTTTCAATCCAATTGTTTCGACAGAATACACGAAAATTAAGTTTTATTCGAAGAAACAATTAAAGAAATTGGAAAAACAAGGGAAAAGCGGTAG
>JAZBHA010001258.1:0-25413 GCA_037464855.1 Iselma pallidipennis | reverse complement strand
TTATTATCTTTAGTTCTTGTTTTATTTATTGTAATTTTCATACCATCAGAACTTGGTTTTACCATATATTCGGAATTTTTCTGCCCATTTTTATTATTATTGTTATTGCCACCATTATTACCACTATTATTAGATTTATTTAAATCAATAATATTATCATTATGTTGTGCTGATTTTAGTTTATCAACAATTGCAGATAATGAACCTTTGCGATTGCGGACTTGATTTGATTTTGTTAAATCTGTTGATGATGTTGATGATGATGATGATGAACCACTTGGTGATGGTAAACCATCTTGTATATTAATTAACGTTTCAGAATTTAAATCTAACGGTTTTACTTTAACTGATTTTTTCGAATTACTTCCTCCGTTACCATTATTATTATTGTTATTACTAAAAATTGTAAATTTTTTATCTTTTGATGATGATGATGACATTGATCCTGATGATGATTTTTTCGAGTCATTTCCATTATTACTATTGTTAGATTTATTTGATGGTGAATTTGCTGAAGTGGCATTTTTCAATTGTGACATGCTTGGCTTACCACCACTTGATGACGACGAACTAGACGATGAATTCGACGGATGTTTTGGACTTGATATACCAGTTATATGTTTTGGACTATTTGACATATGAGCTGGTGAATGTTTTGGACTATTATGATGCGATCCGGATTTAATTGGTTTTATTAAATTTGGACTTAATTTACCACTCATTGATGGTGATGTATTGAATTTTCTCATCATATTTGGAGACGTTGGTGTACTACTACCACCACCACCACCATTATTACCACTATTTGACAATGGTGGTGATTCAGCTGGTTTTATACTAACACTAACTGGTTTTGATAAGGGATCTGATTGTTTTGGTGGTAGTTTATCTGGTGGTCCCATTGGACTTTCATCACGTTTCCTTTTACGTTTCTTCTCTAAACGATTCTTATCATCAGATGATGAACGATTCTTGCTACTGCCACTACTACCACCACCACCACCACTACTACTTTTCCTATCGCTGCTATTACGATTTCTATCATCCGATTTATTTGTTTGTTGATGTGTTGTAATTGGAGTTATTGTTATTGAACTTGGCACTGATGTTGATAAAGGGATTATTTCAATACCTGGCCGTTTATCATTATTATTATTATTATTATTATTATTATTACTATTATTACCACTATTATTTTGACTTTGATTATTATTGAAACCAGTTGATGAATTGGTTGATTGATTAATGGGTGTAATACTAACACTAGGTGGTACTAAATTCTTATTATCACCTAAATCTAGAATTGCTGATAAAGTTGTTGTTGATTGTGGTGATGATAATTTGTGTTGTTCGCGTGATTTCCGTCTTGATGATGTACCAGCTAATATTTCTTCAACATCATTTATATCATCTAAACTATTACCAAATTCTGTACAACCACCATTATTATTATTATTATTTTTATTATTATTATCTATTGTCGATGATATTGATGCGTTACTATTACCTAATAATTCAATTGGATCTAAACTTGATAATTCTAAATCAGATTGAAACCCCAATCCTGAATTTGGGGTTGGTATTTCAGTTTCTTGTGATGATATTGGTGTACTACGTGATGTTGAATCACTACTTGATGTTTCCACTAATAATTCATCATTGTCATTATTTAATCCTCCCACCTTCCGTTGCTTTGTTGTTTTCCATAAATCATCATTTGTTCTCCTTTTACTATTATTATTATTATTATTGCGTTTTTTATTATCATTTATTGTTATTGGTGGTGTTGTTGTACCACTTAAAATTTGTGTTAATTCCATATTTGTTAGTATACCTTCAGAAGGTGGGAAATTTTGAAAATTTGTCTCAATTTGTTGTTGTTGTTGTTGTTGTTGTTGATAATGATGATGATGATGTTGTTGAATCATAGGCTCTTGTTTAATTTTACTTGTATCTAACCCCCCGAATTCCGTTGCTCCAGTACTATTACCTGTATGATTACCGTTTTTATTTTGCTGACCACCAGGATCACCGGAACCGAGGGGTAAACTAAAATTTTCATGTCCACTATTATTATTTGTATTACTAAAAATATTATTATTCGTACGACGTTGTAATTGTTTCTCCCATGTTTTAATAACTGAACGCATTGTTATTGGTATTGAAAAGGAACGATTCAAAATCTTTGTACTTAAATCACTTATTATATCTGGTGTATTTGGTGGTGGTGGTGTACCAGGACTACGTATTTTACACAATAAATTTGTTATATCGCTTAAATCGATTTCAGCTGTTGCCATACATTCTTCTAGTGGATGTTCTAATGATATTGATAGATGTGTCCATGATAAGGCGCTAATTTCAAACATTATCATATTGTCGAAATCTATTTTGTTTTTTTTTTTTTTTAAATAAAAATTCAATAAGAAAAGATTAACAATTTAAAACATAAAGTAAGAGAAACTACATACCTTGTTTGCTATTTGGTCGGACACAGCTACTGATAAGTGTATTGAAGAGAGCCTGTTGTCTCAATATGACTAAAATTTGTGAAACATGTGCTGGGTGTGTAAATGGTATACTATTGACTAATATACCATCCATATTTTTATTTTCTGTCATAAAATAACAATGATTTTGATCGGGTAGTGTCTGTAATTGAAATAATAATAATAATAATAATAATAAAGAAATATTGAAAAACTACAAAACGAACAAAAATACAACAACATACCACAAATAGTCCTTTATTATTGCCACTTTCCATTTTACCACCACTTGAATGATGTACGATTAAATTGAGTAATGGATGTTTAGTCGATGATTGTTCTAAAATATTATCCATTTCAGTTAATTGTTGTATTTGTTTAATTAATTGTAAACACATCGGCATTGGTTTATTTAATTTTAATATAAAACATGCTGGTATTGTTGCACTATTTTGATTATTTAATGGCGAGAACGATGGTGTACTTTTACCATTAACATTACGATTGACTGTTATCAGTGTTGTTGTTTGTAATTTATGTGTTGCTGATCCTTCCATACATACAGTACAACTATAGCCTAATGATTTATTTACAATTATATCAATCGTTAACGGTTCAATATCATATTTGTCGGTATTAATTAGATCGTATGGTGATAAAAAATATGTTAATCTCATTGGATGTCCACCACGACGTTTCTCTAATATACCAACTGGTGATTTATGTAATAGATTTAATGGTTCTTTCATAAATGATTGTAATTGTGCTAATGTACATAGATCCGATTCTAATGATTGTAATGCCGTGAATGCTTTACATTTGATTTTCTTCTCGGCATTCAATTGATAAATTGATGTGAAACCTTCTAATTGTTGTGTAAAATCAATAAAATCACCACGACTTAAACAATTCACCAATTCTGAACAACTCTGTTGTTCCATTTTACCTTCATGATGCACTTTAACATCTTTAACAATACCTTGTTGATCCAAGACAATTTCTAAATAGAACATATCCGATGATATAAATAATTCAACACCACTTGGACTGACCATAAACTTCAAACCCAATTGTCTGGTTAAACTTTCTAAACGTTCAATCATACTTTGTAATGATGTAACTTTTATTGAATGTTGTAATGTATCTAAACATTTCTGATGTTGACTCTTTTCAACACTATCTAATACATAACGTTTATCCAACATTGCCATACGGACATTCTTTGATATTTCTGGTAAACTTTTATATTGTGATGATTTTGAACGTAATTTCTCCATTGCAATCTCTAATTGCCAATCTTTTGTTTTATCAATAAATATTGATGATGATGATGTTGATGGTGGCATTGTTAAATTTCCTAAAATTTGACAAAAACAAAAACAGTGAAAATCTTTAGGAAAAAAAAGAATCATAAATAAACTCACCATTTGGTACTCGATGATTCATTTTTTTTTTTTTTTGCTTTAAGTCTAATAAAATAAAATAAATTATTTCACGGCAGTTAAATTGTTCATTTTATTATTCTATTGATAAATAGTTCAAAAATATAGATATTTTTATTTTAATCGTTTTCTTTTCGAAAAACTTCCAGCCAAATTAAAGCCAGCAAACACTAAACAAAAACTTGACAGATTGTGTCTAAATTTTTAGTAACTTTCTATTTCATTTAGGACTATTTTGTACGGTTTGTATGGTGGCACTGAATGGCGCCAAATTTAATCGATTCAAATACAGTGGAACTTCTGATTTACACAGCTTTCAATTATTTACTTCTATCTGTTTAGTTATTTAAAAACCTCCTAGATTTAATTATAAATTATAATTTTTTATCGGCTAATCATTTTAATGACTTCAACTTTATCATTTAAACCCCAATTTTTCATATTTCCTCCATAATTTATACATTTTTACATTATAGCAGCACTCAATAGAACCAAGGAGCGTTAATAACAGCAGCGATGCTGCGAGACAAGGGCCACATAATGAAGCAATGGGTCAAGGGACAATTCGATTCAAAACATGTATAACGACCGTGAAGATGATCGCTTTTCAAAATCACTGCATTAATGAAATGAGGAAATAAAAAGTGTGAAACAGTGCTGCTTATTCAGTGTTCATGCTAAGTTTCCGTTTTTAACAGGTTCTAGATAATACAAAATAATAGTTCCGTCTGTGTTATTCAACACAGAGCCGTACGTAGAATTTTCGGGTAGTATTATGCTTACATAATATTCTCATTTTATCTTTTTTCTTTCAATTTTATCCCCCATGGATCTCTGCTTTGTGTGACAAATTCTGGGGTGTTCAGACATCCAAAACACCCCACTGAGTACGGTCTTCATTCAACGTTTATCTTTTTTAGTATATCGAGTTATTCAATTGATCAATATCGATTATTATTAGGTATTACTGTTAATAATGATAATAATAATGGTCAGGGCTGCATTAAGATTTTCGTAGGCCCTAGGCCATATAGGTAGTATCTAGTTGTTTAATAAACATATTTCTATGTTTAAAAAGTGCTGTTCATAATCTTTGTGGATGAAAATATAAAGTATCTTTATCTTAAAATTTTGTTTTTGTTAATACTGTTTTGGTAGGCCCTAGGCACTATACGTACGGTGCCTAACGGATAAGACAATCATAATGGGTATGACTCCTTTTGAGGCGAATTAGCATGTAACCTCAACTTCTAGAAATCTCTGTCCATTATTGTAAGCAGCTCTTTTGTCAAATTCTGCCACAAAATAATTACGATTAACATGAAGCAATATCGACAAAAATTAGCGGAGATCTACATACATACGTGTATATACGGTACATCTACCTTTATGTGGTGAGAGTCATAATCGGCGTCAAACGGATGAGGAGGGAGCTAGATTACAGGCTCTGAAATGCTTTTAGACAGAAATTGAAGAACAGACATAATTTCGGCAACAGACGATTGGCTCGCGAGAACGAACAGTAACACGTGAACCCAACGGATTCTGATGAAGATACCAAAAGCTACAAGACAATATAAAAGATTCAGAAAACAGTGGATAAAATATAACTTCCTCATAAAGTCAATTCTCTCTATTAGCTTTATTAACATTACTGTTTACTTTATCAAATATTGATAATTAAGTGTCTAGTGGCTAATCAGGTGGCACATATGCGCCTTTATTGTTGCACAAATATTTACAAATACTTCTCTTAAAACAATTGCAGGTATCACAACAAAAAAATGTCCCTTCCTCTTTTATTTCCCCCACTATTCCATTTTTTTTTCCTCCGAGAGTAAGTATTTTTATTATTTCGAAATTTGTCTTTTAGACCCTTTTTGTTTTTTATTTAACTTGATCTATTATGAAGAGACCAATTCTATTTTCTCTTTCGCTCTTACCGTCTTTTCTCTGCAATTAATTAATAGATTTTGACCAGAGTTCACTCTCTCTCTCTCTCTCTCTCGTTTATTTTATGCCCTTTTCGATAAATGCGTATAAAAGCTTTTTCTGTTTATATCAACGACATGTCGAAAAACACCTGCGTAGGCACCTACTCGTTGTTAGAAAAGTGCGATTTTCTCCTCTTACTCCACCACACACCATCTGCACGGATATATAAATCCTGTTGCACAATTCAGGAACAGATCAGAATCAAACCAGAAGTTGAAACTAGAAGAATGTGGTCGACATCCATTGGTATTGTGGTCTTTCTGTTGGCGATTAGTGCCATCGATGCTGCTCCAAAATCGGTAAGTTTTGTTAATATTAAAAATTGTTTTTGTCATTCCGTCTCCCCGGAAAAAAAAATACAGAAGTCTAAATATATTTAATAGAACTTAATTGAAACTACTCCTATTAGTTTATTCGTCTTGTTTGAGATCGAATTTAATTAACTTAGATAACGCCAATGGTAGTGGTATCGAATAACATTGTTCCCAAAATAAAAAATAGAAAAGATTATCGTCATCTACTCAAGTTTAATTTGAATTTTGTTTGACAAAAATAAAAACAGATCAAGTAGAGAGAGAAAATTAACTTTCACAAAAAAAAAGTATTAAGTGGACCCAAATGACTTGCGGCAATAATTTCATTTCCAACACACCCTCCACTTTTATTAAATGTGAAACAATTAAAAATCAACCCTTTATTAGCAACAAAGGGAATAATAATAAAGAAAATTGATACAATTTTTTTATTTAATTAATTGCTAAAATTTACATCGGAATAAAGGTGTTTAAAATTGGCGGAGGCGCCGGGCAATTATTTTTCTAAAAATTGATTAAAAATACATTTAATTTACAACTGTTTTTTTTTGCAGAATTATGGGTCGAAATACAGTAGTAAGTATCCCTTTTAATATTTAGTCCTTTTTTGTTTTTGTTTAAGAACCAGCTTTGTTGAGCAATTTCTGTGTGTCTCCCGATACCGCTTTAAAATTATTGTCAATACTAAATGAAATAAAAACAAACAAAAAAATTTCGAATTATTATAGAAAGAAGTCTAGATGGGATCGGTGGTGGTAATCTAATTGGCCGAAGTTTGGATGGTATTGGCGGTGGTAATTTGATTGGCCGTAGTGTACATCAACCAGTAAAATACTATCCGCGATTATATCAACGTACAATGGATGAAATTGGTGGTGATGATTTGAATGGTCGTAGTTTATTGAAATTTTATCGAACCATGGATGAAATTGGTGGTGACGATTTAAATGGTCGTAGTTTAGATGGCATTGGTGGCGGAAATTTGATTGGACGCAGTTTGGATGGTATCGGTGGTGGGAATTTGATCGGACGCAGTTTGGATGGTATTGGTGGAGGTAATCTAATAGGACGAAGTTTGGACGGTATCGGGGGTGGAAATTTGAATGGCAGATCTGTTTGAAAGAATTTCATTTCATTCTATTCGTTTTTTAAGTTATTGTAATCTTTTATTTTAAATTAAAATCACAAATAAATACAACAAATTACATAATTTTTCCATATTACCATCCATCACACATACACATATACGAAAAAAAATCACCCTCATTGTTTTTAAACAACTACTCAAAATTTCTAGACTATGAAGATGTTGGTATGATGTTGATTGAACGAAAACCATTAAGAAGCTTCGACGTACTAAAACTAGGTGGTGGCTTTGGTTTAGCGAAACGTTATCAGAACGGGTAAAATTCGTAAATATATAAAATAATTTTAGTTTTTGTTTGGAATTTGTTTTTGTTTGTAGCGAAAAACATCGACGTGGTCCATTAAATGGTTTAATTCCAGGTGGTGCTTTCGGACGAGCTGCCCGAAGCAATCCTTCAAGGTATATCTTTTCTTTCAGTGCATAGAACAAAATGTGGCTATATTCAGTGAGGCTAAGCGCTTACAATGGCTGTACGTTTACAATTAGACAAAAAACCGCTGTGTTGGTTACTGTTTTATTTTCGCTGAACAACAGAGCTAACTATATAATATGTTGGAACCTCGTAAAGTTGTCAACCGTTGAGGGTCAGCACCATTTAGCAGTCGCGTTCAGCGAATGGTTTTCTCAACCATTGGCAACCGTTGTAAGCGCTTAGCCTCGCTGAACATACCCATTCCGTGGAATTCGAATGGACATCACCGTCTTCGTCTTCGTCTTCTTCATCTTCATCGTCATCCTCGCTTGTTGACTTTTTCGCTGCCGCACGTCCGTACGGAATACAAATGGAAGTCACTATGGACTTGCGTGTCTCATCGCTCGCTTAACCTCTTTTTACTTTTCTCCCTTAACCCCAAATTTTGTAGTATTTAACCATGTTTTGATCTAACTTTATCCTTTATTGGCCGACTTTTTCAACTGTACATCGGTGGGGAGAAGATGAAGAAGAAGACGAAAGCGAAGACTTGAGGAAGACTCATTATCACGATGACGAAGACGGAGATGAAGATGATGACGTCCATTTAAATTCTACAGATTATTTACTTTCTATAATTTTTCTTTCTATCAGATACGGTGAATTGCCACAATTTAATTACGATAAATTAACAAAAATTCTGTAAGTCTATTAAGTAAATTGAAAAATAAGCAGTAGATGTATCATTTTTCCCTCCCTCAGATATGGCCCGTTTGATGTTGAAGAAGAAAATAAAAGCAATATCATTGATGGACAGCCGTCGATGAAAGCTTTTGCGGATAGAAATCCACAAGAATTAGAGACATCTAATCAATATAATAATAACATTGATGGAGAATAAAAATAAATGAATAAGAATTTGAGAAGAAAATGAAAAAAATATAGTTCTAATGTGTGTGTGTGTGTGTGTGTATTTTTCCTTAATTCAAACTCATTTGTGGGTAGAATATTCTTCATCAATACACATATTTGTAAATTTTTTGAAAGATAGTTAATAAATAAAAATACAAAGAAAAACTAATTGAAATTAGCATAATTATAATGAAAATTCCGTTTCTTATTTGTGATCTTTTGGATTTTTTGCGGATATTTCAGACGTTCAATAGTTTTCATTTTTTTTAAAAGGCGCTCACGTAACTCTTCAATGATTTGTAAGAAACTAACGACACACGACCAAGTATAAAGATAAAACACTAAAATATTAGGAAATACACTAATAGAGTTAACAGTTTTACAGAAAAAAAAAGTCCAACTTACATAGAATAAATCCCGCTAAATTTGAATAAAGTATCAAGTCACTCAAACCATTCCCATTAGCTTTAATCCATAACATAAATATTACAGTAACTCCAAGTAATAATATAATATAAAATAAATAAAATATAATAAATGGGTACAAGTACGTTGATTTGCATTGAATCGTACCAAACAGTAACAAGATACATGCAACCAATAAAGACACAGAAAATGTTACCAACGAAATTACTAACCATTCCGGATTATTTGCAATATTATAGAAAATCTCATTATCAATTTTAATAGCTCTTAATAATTTATTTAAATCGTCAGATAAGTTACTTAATGTTTCTCGTAGTGTTAATGCAAACATTAAAAGAAGACTTGCTTGAACCTTAAAAAGATTACAATTATTTCTAATTAATTTATTATTCTTGACTAATTTTTACGATTGTAAAAATAGCAATTACTAATGAGCCAAGTCGTACGGAGCACCAAAAACAAAACTTATCAATTATTGCCATTTTTTTAGAATAACTCTGAATAAAGTGTGCAGTCAAAATCTCATCAATCGATTTTTCAGTATTATCAGATTTTATTGGACAATAGTTAAATGATTGTTATCAAAAACGGTTGTTTGTATTGTTAAAATGCTATAACAACAAATGGAACAAAATCGAAATGAGAAATTCTGCCTCTTGAAATTAAATTGGGAGGTCTCTGGAAATTTTGCTTAACTAAAAATTTAAATTCTCCGCCATTTTCAGGAACCTTCTGATAGTTACATCTAAATTCGAATAGATGTCGACAGTAATACGCCAAGAAACTTGTAGCTCTTCAATAATAGAGAGCTACAATTAGCACTGAAATTTAGGCGGGTAATTTAAATTTAACAATGTAAATTTCAATATGATCTTATCATTTATGATGAATAATGATCATAAATTATTATTTCATTAATATTTGGCCAAATCAATGTTGTTGATTTATATTAATTGATTTGACAAGAAAAAAAGACAAAGTAGAGACACGCCTCCACTACGTCATTCATTCTATCCATTGACGATATAAATACTGTAAAAGAGGGGATAATAACCGGTAGATGATGTCATCAAAAAACGGAGAGAGGTAGGGCATCTTTTCCCCTCCTTCTTCTTTTCAACTTTTTTTCGCCTATTCTAAAAGTGGCGGGTGAAAAAATTCAATGCAAACGCCGTTTTTGTAACTTACAAATCCGACAAGGAGGAGTCGTTAGGCAGCTGTGGTGATGTGCGTTTGCATTATCAAAAAAATCTTAGAAAATTTCGTATAATTTTCATTAGAAAAGGATTACAAAAAAATTAAACAGATAGAATTGAAATCAAGTAAGTCAAGGAGAGAAATTTTGTTTTATTCCCCACTATAAATTAAAGATAGGCGCGCCAAATTTTTGAAAAAACATCAACACCTACTATAAAACCTCTGACTAAATTGATAAATACCGGATAATTTTCTAATTTTTTTTTCTATGTTACTTTCAGTCGACAAGATACAAAATAAATTGGAAGGCGCATACTTTTTTCCTTCATTTTTATTTCACTTTTTCCCTTGAAATAAATTGAAAATTGACAAAATGGCATCTGCAAGGACACGGCGATGGTCAGGTAAGTTGCAAAAGTTTTATCGATAAGAAAAACAACATCAACTCGATAAACCTGTTCTTAATTGAGTACATTCCTTTTTTGAAATTTTTCAAAAACTCATTCAAGTTCAGTTCTGGTTTTTTTTTAAGAAAAACTGTAACTCTACTTGATGTTTTCAAATGATTCTTATTTGTTAGAAAAAAATAAAATAAAGAAAAATTACTACGTTAACCCAATTAGACAGTTACTAAGTAAGCTAATGTTTCTCGCACATTTTTTTATTGGATAATAACAATAATAAAGATTTAATTTTATATAATTTTTTAATGGAAGCTTGACGTAATTCAATTTGAAATTCTAATTCGTTAGTCGTGTAATTTTTTTTGGAATTTTGCACGTGATTTTCTGGGATTTCCGCCAGAAAAAAAACACAACTGTCTCGTTCCCACCACCCTAAATGCCAAATCTCTATTATTATTATTATTATTATTATTTTTATCGTTTATCAAATCTTGACAATTGCACGTGTAGATATGTAAAACGTTTTGTAACAAAAACAATTTTTTTTGCAATACTTGTTTTCCTATTTCTTTTCTCTTTCAATTTGCAGATTTTATATCTTGTCGTCAAGTTCTTAATATTATGGTAATCCTTGGATTTATGTTTAATTATATGTTACGTGTTAATTTAACGATAGCCATTGTGGCAATGATTGAAAAAAACGACACAAATGTTACCACTAATACTACCACCATCACCACCACCACGACCACCACCACCACCACTGCCACTTCCTCATCGGACAAATTCAATTGGAATGAAGAGCAAAAGAATGATATTTTAGGCAGTTTCTTCTGGGGTTATATTTTAACGGAATTACCCGGTGGTCGACTAGCAGAGATTTTGGGTGGTCGACGTGTCTTTGGTGGTGGTATGTTATTAGCAAGTCTTTTAACAATACTCACACCAGCTGCCTGTTATATGAATTATTATGTAATATTAATATTACGTGCATTTCTTGGCTTATTCTTGGGTGCAACATGGCCAGCAATTTTACCAATGGCAGCTAAATGGATACCACCAATGGAACGTTCGAAATTTATTGCAAATATGATGGCCAGTTCATTGGGTGCAGCATTAACAATGCCATTATGTGGTCTATTGATTTCATCAATTGGATGGCCGAGTGTTTTCTATGTTACCGGTGGTATTGGTTTAATATGGTCGATTTCATGGTTTTTATTTGTATTTGATTCACCTAGTCAACATCCAAGGATTAGTTTAGAAGAGAAAATGGATCTGGAAAGTAAAATTTTAGAAGGTAATGGTGGTAAAAATACCAAACCAAAAAATGTACCATGGTTGAAGATTTTATTATCAGGACCAGTATGGGCTATAATTATATGTCATGGTTGTTCAGTATTTTGCTATTTTACTGTTGTTAATCAATTACCATCATATATGGATCATGTTTTACAGTTTAATATTAAAAAAAATGGTTTATTATCAAGTTTACCGTATTTAGGTAAGTCTAGATATCAGCAATACAATTAATTATTATTATTATTGTTATTAATATTTATAATTAGAAACGTAAATAGAACTTTTGATAAATCCAGACTTTAAACTGACCACAATTGCAAAATCGTTCCAATATTCATGAACTGTGTTGATTTGTCTTGACTGAACTTTGTGTTGTGAAATGAAACTTTGAACGCAATTTGAATTCAAATTTAAAGAACTTTCATACACGATCGTCAATGATTTTTAAATTATCAATAATACTAATACTAATAATATTGTTATTAAAATAGGGGGACGTGAACTCGAAATTATTCCATTCTTCAGGAAATTTACTTATCAGTCTTTCGATACGTCACAATTATGTGTCTATTTCGTTATCAGAATATTGTCGTCACTGTCTGCAATATTCCTTATCAGTTTATTTATTATTGAAAAATGAGTTTTTGATTTTTTTTGTTTGTTTTTTCTTTTAGGTAAATATGTAATGGCCGTTATTGCAAGTTATCTAGCTGATCGTTTACGAAAATCCGGTCGTCTATCAACAACAGCCACTAGAAAAATCTTTACAGCAATTGCTGTATTTATACCAGGATTTTTAATGATAATACAAGCATTTGAAGGGGAAGATCCAATATTGTCGGTAATTGTTTTTACAGCATCGTTATTTTTCAATGGTGCTGTAACTGCTGGTTATCTATCAAACGGTTTAGATATTGCACCGAATTTCTCCGGTACAATATTCGGTATGGCAAATACATTATCATCATTTGGTGGTTGGTTATCAACGAAAATCGTTGCACTATTAACGAAAGATGAACAAACATTCCAACAATGGAGTTACGTATTCTGGATTTTAGTTGGCAGTTATATTATTGGTGCTAGTACGTATTTAATATTTGGTAGTGGTGAATTACAAAGTTGGAATTCATCAAGCGAGAATAATGACGATAATGGAATATTTGAACATAACGGTATTAAAATACAAGAAATGCAACCATTAAAAAGTGATAAGAAGAATGAGAAAGAGAACGAAATTTTGGCGTAACTACGTAGGATATACTACCAAAATATAGAACGGCAAAAGTATTGTTAAACCAAAGTCTTCTAGATTGAAAAGGCATAAGGTGTGAGCATGACTCAAATTTTGACCGTACTACCTAATGTTATAGTTAGTATTGTATTATATATGTACCCCAAAAATTATGCTGACAATAAAATGAGAAAGTAAGGAACCCTTGACCTTAGGTAATGCTCAGGATCATTAAAAATAAATGAATCTTTTAATCTAAAAGACCTTGTTCTAAACATATCATTTTTTTTTTGTGTAAATAATTTTATTGTAATTATTTTTTTATACACCTATATTATTATTATTATTTTTAATAATAAAGCTTCACGCGCAGTTTTTCTAATTATTTCGTTACATAATCCCTGAAAATCTACGCCTTGGAGTTGTAATAAATGAGAAATTATAACAGGAACTGCATCTTAATGCATTAGAATTTCAAAAAAAATCCCACTTCTTGTTCGATTTAATGATGAAAACATGTTTTAAATAAAAATACATCGGCATTCAAACAGGATATTATTACGTATATTTAATAAGTGATGATGAAAATTCTGAAAAGTTTACATCAAAAACAAAAACAAAAATTCCACCATTCTCTATAAATTTGTTGTAATTTTTTTTTTTTTAATAAATTTTTCTTGACATTCATTTATCGGTAGTTAGTTTGATAAAAAAATTATCATTTACTACCTATTGCTGTTACTACGTGCTATACATCTTTTTAATGTTTTTTTTTTTTTAATATCAAATTATCATTTAATTTAGCGGAGGGTTTTTCTGGTAATTCCCTTACTCCTCTCGCCCCGAATCATATGATGTACAAGTTTTGCAAAATCATTTCAGTTATTTATATGCAATCAATTTCGATTGCAACCTTGAATTTGATAAAACTGATAACAGATTTAATTCTTTATTAATTCTAATCAATTATTTATAAATTCTTTTCAATGACACTTTTTTTATCAATTTAATTCAATAAATTCAAAAAGTTATTTAGATATAATTTTTTGTCGTCAAATAATAATAAAAATAAAAATAACGATAATAAACCGCGTTAATTAAAGATTTCTCAGGTGCACCGTTAAGATCAATCAAATGCCATTGACCTGTTCAAATGTTGTTATTTTAAATATTTACTACTAAAATCGAACTAGTCTCAAGTCGGTCTGGATTGTGTAATTTCGTCGATAATTCTTGAAAAAACATTAGAGGGGATTTTGCAGGATAATTATATGATAAGTCAAGGATTTTTTTTTTCAATAACAACAACAATTAACAATTAATGAAAATTTCTTAAAGACCAAGAAAAAAACACTACAATCATAATAACATCACAGAAACCAATAAATAAATAAAAAAAAATTCAAACAATTTACGAAAATCGACATTCGTTGGAAGGTCAACTAGTTTTTATAATAATATTTTATCTGTATATTATCTGTATATGTGTGTGAGTGTGTGTGTATAGTATAATTAAACAACAAACAACATAACATTTCAAATTTTGCAACGTCACAAATACACACCCATCTTTAGAGCCAATCATAAAAATTCGAATCCCATTTAAAATTTAAATTTCTCTCTACATGTTGTTTTTGCTTTGTTTTTTTGAAATTCTAAGAACCTATCAATGCCCTCATTCTATTATTATTATTATTATTATATCTTTTTAAAGATAATCACTGGTAAAACCTGAATAAAGTCCACAAATGATCATAGGTATTTATAGTAAAACCTGTCTTCAGTGGACCATTTATTAAGCGAAAACTTGACTTCAGCGGAAACTATTTTTAGCCGAAATTGTTCCTTTGAAGGCAGGTCTTACTGTATAAATCTTTTAGAATAAGAAATAATAGATAGTTAAAATTTCAAATAATTTCATAGTTAGTTGTTCAAGAAAAAAAGACACCTAAACATACGATTAGGAACCGACATACGTCCTGGATCCTATTAGAGATCATACTGATACTAGATTGAGAATTTTTTCGGAAAAAATAACTTTAGTTAAAGTTGTGGAGATCGCAAGATCTGATATAGTGCAAGCCGAGCGTTGAACTATTTTAATAATAATAATAATAATAATAATAATGATGATAATTAAGGCAGGAATTTTTAAAGATTTCTAATATACGTACGCCATTCTAAGACTCTAATCGAGAAAAAGAAATTATAGCGTTAAATATTTGGAGAAAAAGGAGGATAGAGTTCAAAAATTATTATTAATGTTTCTATTGTTTAATAAATTTTAATTATTGACGTGTTTGAGGCCGTTTTTGTCTTCGTGTCAATTATATTAATAGAATGCGACGAAATTGAACAGCAAAAGGTGGTGGATTTTCTCCTTTCCCTTTTTTCTTCCTCTAAATTTAATTTTAATTAAATTATTTAACAAAAAATCTCACCGATCTTGAGGGATCCTGATACCACGTAAGATTTTACTTTGCTGTAATAATATATGATTGTTAATTATTAGATTAACTGTTAAGTTAAGAATAATTACTTGATATTGTTGTTCATTATCAATAGTACCAACAACAGCAACAATCTGATATTGTTTCGCTTTCATTGCTGCTTCACTTTTACGTAATAATCTTAAGGCAGCTGCTGAACTGCTCGTATCACCGAATTGTGCCAATTGTTGTGGTGAATGACTAGGATCTAATACTAATAATATTAAACTACCATCTCGATGTATTTCGATTCCCATTATTGTCCTACTATGACCTAAAATTTCATTTTATTTTTTCGTATTAACCGTATTCCATTGTATGTATAGTAATATAGTAAATGGTTACCTTGATGTTGTAGATATAGTGGTGGTGTAAATTCACCACCAACACCATTTTCAAAATATTTCAATACCCAATTGAATAATTCTGGATGTGTACCATTATTACCAGTTGGACGATGAAAATCAACTAATTGACATTTAATATGTAGAAATGATAGCAATGTAACAACTTCCGTTGCACCAATCCATTTTCTTGTATTAAATAAACGACAACCTAATTGCTCTGAACCCTGTATATCAAAACCCTTCGACCATGCCAATTCAATTAAATATTGTAAACGTGATATTGATGGTATTGATGTACGTGGTGGTTTTTGATTTAACCATAATTTATATAATAATTCATTATATGTTGTATTTGTTAATAAATTCGATAATAACATTTGTATATTACGATAACCACAACCCCAACCACGGTCACCATATGATGATGCATAATGATCAACATTAGTACATAATAATGTACGTACAACATTTGGAGCATTCGTACTCATCGCACGAACACGTGGAACCTAATTAATTTTGTAAAACAAACGAGAATTAATTTTAGAGTTTCTATCAGTTAAATAAATTAATACAGACAATGCTACGTGTCACTGAACTGCCATCATCAATTCCACAACTCTCGGCAGCTTTTAAATCTAATGTTCTTTCATAATAATCAGCTACACTCATCTCACCAGCATAGACA
This sequence comes from Iselma pallidipennis, assembly GCA_037464855.1. Lineage (NCBI taxonomy): Eukaryota > Metazoa > Arthropoda > Insecta > Coleoptera > Meloidae > Iselma > Iselma pallidipennis. The sequence continues at coordinate 8,621 of JAZBHA010001258.1, read as the reverse complement.
GCACGTTGCATATTCGTCACTGATTGTTCTTTAAAATTACCCTGATTATCCATACCGTATTGGGCGCGTAACATTTCAAATTCACGTTGTTCACGTTCACGTAATGCTGCCTTCTCTGATGGCTGCGGACTACCAGCCGGAAAATGAGATTCAACATGACGTGCAGCTGCTTCACTCTAAAAAAGAAAAGAAAATTCATTAAATTGTCTTTGGAATGAATATTAAAAGAACAATAAATACATTATTGTCACTATTTAGAGCTATTCCACAAACAGGACAGGAATGTGGTGTTGCTGTTGTTGTTGTTGTTCCTACTTGTGGACTGGCCGGTGATAGAATATCACGATGTTCAATATTTACATGTAATTCTAAATCAGTTGCTGAACTAAATGTTTTTATACATAATGGACATGAAAATGTTTCATTCGTTATATCACCGTTACCGACAATTGATGGTGATGTTAAATCGAAATGACGTCGATTAACATGTTCTTCTAGTTCATTCGGACTATTACTTGTATAATTACACATTGGACATTGTAATTTTGGTGTTGGACTTTTCAATTTTAATGCTAAATTTGAACGTAACGGTGAACCGTGACCATGACTTGATGAATTCTTTGGACTCACTTCACCACTACCACCATTCACCTAAAACAAGAAATTAATTTAGTTTACCCGCCTTTTATATCCAACTAGTATTGTTGCCACATTATAGTGTAGTAACAAAAAAGTCCCTACCTTTGGTGATAAATTAATATTATTAATATTCGTTTTATTATTTGAATTCAATTTATTTGATTGACTAGGATTATTACTAGATACAGACGGAGTATTCCAATTGCTTGTTTCACCATTAAAACCATTAATTTCACTAAAATGTTTCCAATTACTTACAATTAGAATTTTCTATAATAAAAGAGAACGGAATAGTATAAAATAATTACCTAGGACTAGTATCATCGATGAATGTTAAATTATCAGATTCCGGTGTTAAAAAATCTAAATGGGCTTGATTAACATGCAGAATTAATTCAGCTGGTGTTACAGCTGATAATTCACAGAATGGACATACAGCATTACCATCAACATGTGCTGTACGTGTATGTTGACGGAATTCGTCTTCACTTAAACCATCTAAACCACAAATTTCACAAGAATAACAACAATCAGGAACATTGCTAGCCATTATTATGTCTACAACATAAAACCAAGAAGAAAAATCTAAATGACAAACGCAAAAATTAAGGTTAGATACAATTTAAACTTAAAACACATACGAGTTATAATCCCAATAATTTAATTTTCTAGAAAACAAAAACAAATTAGTTCGAAAACTTCTTTTTAACTTACTGATGATTTTTATTCGATTTATTCAACGATTTTCATCGAAATTGTCGATCGAAATTTTTGACCTAATTTTTACAACCCGCATAACAAGTCTGCATAATGGTTTGCCTATAATGTTGGCAACACTATCTTGGGTCTGTTTTATAATTCGTTCGAGCAGGCGATTTGTGTAGCCAAGTTGTTTTATATCTGCTCGAACAGTTCCATCAGCTGTTTTATAATTCACTCCAGGCTACTCGAATAAGCTGTTCGCTGCTCAAGGCACCGAGTATGCAGATACATAGTCTGGTCACAGAATAATAAAAAATTGTTTATTAGGGGTAGGTGATATCAGTAATAATGAGATATGGAGATATCGGCTTAGTGGTTTTTTTTTTGAAGTAATAGTTAAATGTTATATTGTATTAAGTTTATGGTAGCTTTTTGTCAAATAATTTTGATCGAGCAGCATGAATTATTCGTAGAAAACATGTGTTGTGCCAGATTGTACAAATAAATATAAATTAAATCCAAAAATTGGGTACTTCAGATGTCCAAGAACAGAAGATATTTGTCACCAATGGGTAGAAACAGTAGGTGTATTAAAGTACATGCCCCTAAGTATGTACTAAAATAATCATATTTATTTTATTGTCCTTTTTTGTTGTCTTTTCATGTGTGAAGATCTCGTCGTAAATAGATTATTGCAATCGTTACTTTGTTGTATTTTATTTGCTAATTATTCCTAAGTGTTTGATATAATTTCTCAATGGATTCTATAATGAGAGAAGAAACTTTACAGAAATAATAAGATACTTGAAAGGTCTGTTATAGTTATAGGATATGCATATTTTTGTGATGCTGGGTTGAATTCAAGTATTTTTTTATTTCCATAAAGTTTCCTACTCTCACTTTTTATTAAACAAAATTGGAAGAACATGTCGTATACTCGTTGAGACACATTTCAAACTTCCCGGGTCAATTATATAGTTATGATAACTCAGCACTAGAGGCACTGAAATCATTTTTTTTAGCATTGACTGTCCCCTCTCTGTTTCTCTCTGGAGTTCCTTTAAGAAGTTTCTCCAATTAATTCTCCACATTCTTTTTGTAAGTTGTTGTTCGTTGTAGTGCAAGGTGGTGGCGTGAAAATGGTAAGTGATTGTTACTATTATTATTTTTTAATCATTTTTGTTCGTTACATTATTATTAATTATACCCCTTCGTTACAAAAGTATCAATCAAAAGAACGATTTGATTAATGTAGGGTTATGTATCAGTGAATATGTTTTTTCTAGAATGGATAGAAAACGTTGGTCGGAGAATTTATTACATGTCGGTCAAAAAAAAACAAAAATAAATTTATTAATTATAAACTCTTTAGTAACAAAATAATATTACTTTAACTCAAAATCAAAAAAGGATTTCGGTTAATTCTTAGTACTATACGGTAGGTACACACGCACTAGCCATCAGATAGGTACTGTACGACCGGTTAGGGCTATTTGGACAGAACATTTTTTTTCCCTTACACATGTTACCCCCAGAGCACAGCCCAGAGTGGGGAATGATAAAGTACTATAGGGTGTACCACGGTATTTCTCCTCGGAGTAGGCCATGACTTTTGAACGTAGGGCCGTAGCTTGTTTCAGGTTTTATTAAATTTGACAGTTGTTGACGTTTTAATGTAAAAATCATTCTTACAACTAATAATAACTCATGAAAATTAATTAAGGGTCTTTTTCCTCGAAATTTATTTAAAAACAAGAAGTTTTTAAGCAAAAACAATACGTCAATTAATTTTTCAACAAGTTGACCAGTCGGTAATCATCGTGAGATCTGCATTACCGACACGCGGTCGGACCAAGCTACGGCACTACGTTCACAAGTCATGGCCTACTCCGAGGAGAAATACCGTGGTACACCCTTTATAATAATACAATAAATTACTTAAAAAAAAGCACTCAGGGGCGGACTGGTCGTATATGTATTGACGGCCTGGTAATTCCATGGATGTATTGGCCCAATTTCTTTAATTCTCTCAATTATTTGTTTTTTATTTGCGAAGTCATCAAATATAGGTACACCTAATAATAATGTGAATGTCACAATTAAAAGTTCATTATGGAAATTTTTCGACACCTTTCTAACTAATTACCCATTACACCTTTCAAAACCAATTAATACAAAATAACACTAATAAGATAATAATACTAATAATAATAATAATAATGGACAATTGAAGGGCATCCAACATCCCTCCCTCCTTCAAAAAATTTTTATATTTCGAATTTATGATTGGGTGTTATCGTTTCTTCTGGCGGTGCGGTCGGCGATTCGGGCTGTAACTTGGTCAATTCGTGAGCATCATTTTTTTCCGTAAGGGTACTTTTCCGGCTTCTTACATATCTATAGCATACATGTCACAATATAAATACGTATATACATATAGGTACTAAATATGTAAAATTACTCACCGAAAATTTAACATTTGTAATACTTTTGCCAAGGTAGATCGTTTGAAAGTTAGCAAATCAACATCCTCGTTTACCGCATGCAAAATTTTATCTATTGTCGGTATTTCATTCTCAAAAAAGAAACCATGGACCTTTCTTCGAATGGCATTCTTTGTATCATCATCCATATCTTTGAAGGTATGTTTTCTTCCAGTGGATTTTTTTGGAGCCATCAACTCACCATGTTCTCTATATTCTTTGAGAATGTTATACACCGTTGCCTTAGATAGCCCTTCATAAAAGCATTTGATAAAATTAATTCATCGGAATTACAAAAAAAGTGTTTTAATTTTATATAGGTATACATAGGTACCTGTTATAAGTGAAACACGTTGAACAGTTTCATCTACTGATAAGGACTCATTGTTCGCACTAAAATTTTTTAGCCCATTTAATATGCAATTCTTCTCATCTAATGATAAGGAAACATGTTTACCACGTTTGTTGGGCGGTGAAAAAGCTTCGCTAGTTCCAGCGCAATGCATTTTTTAGACAACGATTTAACAACAAACCCTATAGTACTAACTTGTATGACTTCTAGTTCTACTTCGAATACTTCTGCATTGTTTTCGTCGCAGCTAATTGAAACTGTAGTATGTTTAGATACAACATACAATCATGAATTCTTCATTAGAGGGTGCCATATTTCGAGGTCTGCGGAGATATTTCTTGCCGGACAATCTCGTGGTATTGTTTCTACCTTCTTAGTCTTTAGTAAAACCCCACAGATAGGATCTGCGGAAACATTTTCTACTGTCGGGTTGACACTGCTGTATTCTTCATTGGACAGCTTTTTACAACTCAAAAGATCGCTTAGTCTACCATATTGACTCCTTGTTGTACTTAATTGGAGATATGGAAAGGATGCGTCTATATAGGAATAAATTTTGGAATTATTATGCGCTACCGGTAAGGAATTAATTGATATAAATTGAAGCTTTGTTTTTGAGTTAAAAGTATTTTTATGGCAAATATCAGAGTTTTCTTGCTATAAACTACCGATAACTGGCAAATAGAAAAATATTTAGATATATGTTTAGCATCCTCTACTGAAAGTGGAAATTGTTTTCCAGATTTCAATTTATTTTTAACAATTCGTCTTTAAGATTTTTAGAAGAGATGATGGAGGATATTTTGTTTAGCAAACAGTAGTGCGGTTATAAGAGTATCTAGTTGTTCATCTAGCCCATTGCATAATTGTACCAGCAGATTTACGTAATCGGTTACTACTTGTGATTGCTGTATTGAAATTAAGGCATCTGTAGTATGTTCAATAAATGAATTAAACTGCGTAATGGTTCGATTTAAAGCCTCGAGAGAGCGACTGTAGGAAGTAATTGAATTTGATATAATCTGGACCTGCTGCTTCATGAGCATCCTAATTTTTTTTTAAGTAACTTACGGATTGCGTTAGAATAATAACTAGCATCGTCTGCCTCAGGTCTTCCGAATACCCGTTTAAAAATTTTTGATCCACCGTTAAAAATGTCTCGTTTATTCCGCACTGCAATATCGTAACTATGCCCTACTAATTGAGATATTGTATGAAACTCTAATTGTGGTATCTGCATACTAAATAATTTCAATAACTGTGTGCAGTGAAATGTGTGAGAATTTTGATCTGCATAAGCACAGATATTAGTCGACTTGTTATATATATTTTTTATGAATTCAATTTTACTATGATAGAACGATATATCAGAAAAAGATAATAGTGTAAAATAATCATCAGATATTTTGGCGATTTCCAAATTTTGATAAAATATTCCTGCATTATTTTCGAGCGGTGTGTTTATGTAAGGCGTTCTTTTCGAAGGTGAACCATAGGTACTGATTGGTAGGAAAACGATATGAAGCACTTTAAATGCCATTTTCGTTGTCACCTGAAATGAACGGTTTTTATTAGTCAACGTGGTAGTTCACTTGTTTATTTTTTAACTCTACTACCGCCGTGTTTTTGTTATTAACCCTGCTAATTTTATAGAGGCCTTTATAATTAGGACTTAATTTTTTACTACAGCCACTTTGTACTTGTTTATTCGAAATATAAACTAAATCATTGATCTTATATTTTATTATATTCCTATTTCGGTCGTAACTACGCTTAGATTTTTCTTAAGCTAATGTAAAATTTGTTCTTATGAGAATGATTGAGTTTTAATTTTAGGTTTTAAATATAATCGTCATAAGTACCTATACCGAAATTCCGGTAACAGGCTGATCGAGCTAGGTATACTGGCTTTGTGCCCAAATAGTAATTGATACGGAGTTTTTGTAGATTTGTGAGTATGTGTATTGAAGACGAAAACAGCTAAAGAAACGTATTCATCCCAACTGTCTTGATTATCATGGACATAATGCTTGAGGTATTCTTTTAACGTAGCATGACTACGCGCTAATGCTCCATTTTATTCTATATATAATAGTTTATTAGCTTCCTTGATTAGTTTCGAAGAATCAAATTCCGTTCCTTGATCTGTCAAAATGGTTTCTGGTTTTCAAAAAATAGTGATAAATTCTACTACTTGTTCCGCAGTGGTAGCTGCTTCAACATTTGGTATCGGTTTGGCATATGAAAATTTTGTTAGGTCATCCTGTATGGTAAGAATGTATTTGTTCCCTTGAATTGTAAGTGGAAGTAGACCAACTATGTCCATAGCTAATCTCTAAACTTGAAGGTTGTGGCTGACTGAGCTCCGGCGATCATTTTTTTTACATTCTTCACATCATTTTCTTTCAAATGACGTTTAGTTCACTTAAAAATATATAGTTGGAATTCGGCCGGATCTTATTGTTAGACTATTAGTAGTTTCACTGCTAGTTCATTTCGATGAACTTCCAGTTTTTGCAAATATTTGTTTCTGCATGAAGTAATCACTTCTTTGACTGTTGGTACTTATAAATCATGGTGAATTAACCAGTTTGGTATAAACCATGAGGCATTGACGATAGTTCTCAAAACTTTGTTTTGGAACCTTAGCTTGTTGAACATTTGCTGCTGGGTATACCAGTTCTTCTTCAACTTTTGTATTCCATCTTTTCGTAGTTGTCCATCAATTGTTTGGTGATCTACATGTCTCACAGTAAAGTGTCTCTTCAGTTGTATTCTTTGTTGACGGATATGGATTCGTTGCACAGCAAACATAGGGGCACACCTTCATTAGAATAAAATAATAATTCTCCGTCCAATTGTCTTGAAGTTGACGATTCTCTGCATTTACTTTCCTTTTTTTTTGGCGTAACTCCTGACATCGTCCAAAAGGCCGTAGCAGGGTAAGCTCTTAAAAATTGCCCCCGAAGGTAGGATATCAATGATATGGTCAAATGATGTATTTTACCAAGGAAACTCATAGTACAAAGTTGCAACCCCATTGGAGACTTAAAAGAGAAGAAACCGCCAATAATCCTCTAAACTGTTTTAACTTTTTTCTCGGCTGATATTCGATTGATCTGCTTGATATTTTGCGCAAACATTGATTATACTTCGAATAATTACTCAAAAAATATTTTTTTTTCGCATCTTACTCTCTGAAGGGTGGTAACCCCTCATAGTACAATTTCATCAAATATGTGTTAGTACCTTACCTATATACGTGCCAAGTTCCATCCATTGATTGATGAAGAGAAAGATATACTTAATAGTACGCAAGGACCAATGGTTTCGGCGGTGCGCCAGCATGTACACATTGTCTGACAAAAATGAGAGTCTCCCTGCTCAGTAAAGCTCGTTTTATATAGACTAGTGTGGAGATGTCAGTCATACTTAGGTAACTTTGTATCATTGAGTCAAAATATAATTCTGACTATTGAACGATGGCTAGGTAATTCTCTTGTGAAACTGTATACATAGCTATCAATAGAGAGATTGCGGTACTTTCGACATAACTCGAATACTTTGTAAATGGCTCGATATGAGTTGTGTCGGAAGAACTCACATTGTATGAAGCTTTCCGATACACTATGTTGAAATTTTTTTGGAGCCAATAGAAAATTTCAAATATGGCGGTGTGCGATCAGCTGATTGATGTATAAGTTCACTGTCATAAACCCATATCTTGGATCACCAACATACTAATCTTCTATTATGCTGTAAGGATCTTTTTTCTGGTAGAAAAGAGAACCAAAGGGTAAAGTCAGTGGCAGACTAATTAATTATAGGTAAGAGTCTACCAGCGATGTGATCTTTTCATGACTATTTTCGTAACCATCTAATTACTGGGCTAGCTTCTTCGGATTTCACGTACATCAATTGGTGTCCCTTCCTATGATCATTACAACAAGAAAATGTGAACCATTCCAAGTTGTCAATCATGTATTGTTAAATTTTTATTAAAAAATAAATCATACATGAATCTATTGCATCACAGAGTGATGAATGTCAGATGACGGTATGTAACAGATTTCATGGATGATTCACAGTGGATGTGATGAAAATGGATTTACTGGTTAAAGAGAAGACATGGTAAAGATGGCAGCACTTGTTCATAATAACTGTGTATGGTAATGATTATATATTTTTTAATTTTGGTGAATCACCATCTTAATATGAACAAGAAGAGTTCAGTTGAAATGCTACTAAACTGGAATAGAAAAAAAAGTCATTTTTAACCGACTTCAAAAAAGGAGGTTCTCTGTTCGACCCGTATGTTTGTATGTATGTATGTATGTATGTATGTCCACGATTTTCTCGAGAACCACTGAATCGATTTTGATAATAGAATCCTGATAATCTAGGGAAGGTTTTAGTGTATAGTCAACGGAAAAATATTGTGAATA
>JAZBHA010001257.1:854-25414 GCA_037464855.1 Iselma pallidipennis | reverse complement strand
TTTTCACTAGGCGAATATGTAAGAAACTACAAGTACTATCGAACTGTGACTTGGACGACTAAATTCGCCATCAGCAGCTCTATAAAGCTCTCAAAAGCTCCCTTAAATACATAAAGGGTGATAGTTTTTCTCGGCACCTCCGCGGGACACACTGTAATGCAACCGATTGCTACCCACTTTCCATCACAATGTTGTTTGTACTATCTCACTCTGTAGCATCGTAAGATGCAATCATCGCGCTTTATTCAACACATATATGCTGAAGAAATCTTAATACACAACGCACATTTCAATAATTTAAAATATAATAAGTAAATCGCAATTCTATAGTTTTCGAGTCACTAGTATTTGTTATATTCGCTTATTACAAATTCAATCGATTATTATATTCTGTAAATGAATTATATTCTGTAGATGCTCGGAAAATTGTAAAACGTGACAACACCGATTGTCGCGCTGCAGTTAGTTACGTAACCTCTCACGTCATTACTCAATGCGCATTTGACATTGTTTTGACATCATTCATGTCATTCATGTATCGTTCATTCATCATTGTCCTTTAATTTGCCACGGTGTCCATTTATTCTAGAAAAAACAAGCAAGAAAATGTTGAATTAAAATTAATTTTTATACAAATTTAAGGTAAGAATATATCCATGATTTAATTGTACAATTTCTAGTTTGTTATCTATATATTTAAGGTTAATCATTGATCGTGTATTATTATCTAATAACCAAACAATGTCACAATTATTTCGTCATTATGGTAAATTTTGTGCAACCCATCCATGGGAAGTGATAGTTTTGGTTGTTGCATCAACCGTTTATTTATTTACAATCGAACAATCACAATCACCTGATTCCATCAAACAACATCAATACCAACAACAACAACAATGTCCCGGTTGTTTAGAAGAACAATTCAAAGCTGTTGATGTTGTTGTAATGACAATAATACGTTGTTGTGCCATCTTATACAGTTTACATCAATTAAGAAATTTACAAAAATTAGATTCGAAATATATATTAGGTATAGCTGGTATGTTTCCAGTAATATCAAGTTTTGTCTATACATCGACAGCATTAAATTTCTTAAAGATAACATTAGTCGATTTAAAAGATGCAATATTCTTCTTTTTATTATTGAGTGATTTAACAAAAGCAGCAACATTAGCACAATTTGCATTAACTGCATCAACACAAGATGAAATTAGTACAAATATAGCAACTGGTATGTCAATATTAGGTCCAACAATAACATTAGATACAATTGTTGAGACATTAGTAATTGGTGTTGGTACATTAAGTGGTGTACATCGTTTAGAGATGTTATCATATTTTGCTTGTCTAGCTGTTCTAGTTAATTATATAATATTTATGACATTTTATCCAGCTTGTTTATCATTGATGTTAGAATTGATGAGAATATGGAATTATTCTGATGAGAAACAACAACAACAACAAATTACCAAGAGATTATTAGAGAATGAAAAAGTTAATGCTGCCGTACAAAGAGTTAAGATAATTATGTCGATTGGTCTAACAGTTGTCCATATACATAGTCGTTGGTATTTAAAACAGGATAAAATCGACGATGATACAAATATTTTAATGACTGATCAAACGAATTGTATTGATAATATATGTTTCGGTTTTTTAATGAAACAATTTGCATTAAATGCTGATCATATTGTTATATTAGTATTAGTGATAACATTGATAATGAAATTTGTATTCTTTGAAAATGATGAACATTTAAAAGTTCCATTACATCAAACAACAAAACAACATAATCATCATGAATCTAGTCAATCATCAATAATTAATAATGAAAAAGAAGTTCAAACATTAAACAATGAAGATACAAATTTAATATTAGAGACTGATAATTGTCGTAATTTAGAAGAATGTCTACAAATATATCGTTCAAAAGGTGCTTCCTATTTAACAGATCGTGAAATTATCTTATTAGTCGATACAAAACATATACCATCATATAATCTGGAGAAAATCGTTGATGATGCCGAACGTGGTGTTAAGATACGTCGACAAATCATAAAAACAGCTACAAATTGTGAGGCAGCCTTTATCAATCTACCATATAAACAGTATGATTACAGTAAAGTTATGGGTGTATGTTGTGAGAATGTCATCGGTTATATACCAATACCATTGGGTGTTGTTGGTCCATTACGTTTAGATGATAAATTCTATTATGTACCAATGTCAACAACAGAAGGTTGTTTAGTAGCTAGTACGAATCGTGGTTGTCGTGCTGTTGAACATTGTGGTATTAAAAGTCAAATCTTAGGTGATGGTATGACACGTGGTCCAGTTGTTCGTTTTCGTTCGGCATTAGATGCATCACGACTTGCATATTGGCTACAAAAATCCGATAATTTCCATTTAATTAAACATGAATTTGATTCAACTAGTCGTTTTGCTAAATTAACAAATATAACAACACGTATAGCTGGACGATATTTATATTTACGATTTGTTGCTGAAACTGGTGATGCTATGGGTATGAATATGTTATCAAAAGGTACCGAAAAAGCATTAATTTATATACAAAAACAATTTCCAACAATGGAAATAATTAGCTTAAGTGGTAATTATTGTACTGATAAAAAATCGGCTGCTATTAATTGGATTGAAGGACGTGGTAAATCAGTTGTTTGTGAAGCAATTATATCAAAAGATATTATATCGAGTATTTTAAAAACGAATGCTAAAGCTTTAATTGATCTACATATAGCGAAGAATTTTATTGGTTCAGCAATGGCTGGTAGTATAGGTGGTTTTAATGCACATGCATCAAATATAATAACGGCTATATTTATTGCAACTGGTCAAGATCCAGCACAAAATATTACGAGTAGTAATTGTATAACAATATTAGAAGAATGTGGTGAGAATGGACAAGATTTACGTATCTCTTGTACAATGCCATCAATTGAATTGGGTACGATTGGTGGTGGTACTGTATTACCAGCACAATCTGCCTGTTTAGATATGTTAGGTGTTAAAGGTCCTAATGAACAAGTTCCTGGTGATAATGCTAAACAATTTGCACGTATTGTTTGTGCAACCGTATTAGTTGGTGAATTATCATTGATGGCAGCTTTAACGACTGGTGATCTAGTAAAAAGTCATTTAAAGCACAATCGATCATACTCAGAAAAGGATAATAGTTGTTAGATTGTAACGAAAGATTGTTGAAGTTTATAGTGAATTGTTTCATTTTAATATATTTATTTCGCATTTTTATCAGATTTACTTAAGTGTCATCATTGATAATGTTTGTCAAAATAAAGCTCATATTTTTTTTGTTAACTCATTTTCTCTTAACCATATCAAATGCCTTTTTATAGTCCATAAATCTACATATTACGTGTTCTAAAATCAAACAATATAGACAATAAAAGGGTCTACTACCTTCAAATATATACATTAATTGATACAACTTATTACAATTGAAATAAATGCTTAATTAATCGACTCGTTGGACATGAACATTCGGATTATTCATCAAATTGAAATTTGGATCATTCTCAGTTGAATATCGACCCAAACGTGCCATTATTAACAATAAAACAACAATACCAAATACAAGAATTATACCCAACATACAGTATTTTCGATAAATCGACCGACCACCACCTCGCATTTTATTCGATGCACCAAAAGTGATCCTAGAAAATTTTAAATTATTCCAAAATAAAAATTAATTATATTTAGAAACTTACTTCCACCAAGTTCGTACTAGTTCTGATGCCGGCCGGCGTTTATATTTATCATCATCATGATCAAAAATCACCGGTTTCACATCACGAATATCCTGGAAAATCCGTCGATTCGATGATGAATTCGTTTGATAACCATCTAAACCAGTTCGATTGAATGCACCTTGATCATCAACATTGACAACAGAATGTGCTGGATTTGGTGATTTATTTGAATTACCCATAGAATGATGATGGTGTTGGTGGTGATGGTGATTCACTACAGCCTTGACTTCTCTCTCTTCACTCAACTAGAAATTTCTGTTTTTAATTATAAAAATAATCAAAAATTATGTAGAATTACTAGAGGCAGACCAAGACCGGCACGTGCCCAATTAACACCAGCTAATTTCTCTTTTAAAACATCAGCAACAGGACTGATTAGATTAGGTGGTGGAAATAGAGGACTGCGACATGATGGGCATGTGTAACCACCTGGTGCTGTTGTTGGTGGTAATTGTCGGGAATAATGGTCTAAACATGACCAATGAAATACATCTACAAATAGTGAATTTGTGTAAAAAAATCATCTAAAATAAAATTACTATAACGCAATACTAACGATAACAAGTTAACCTGATACAATCCTCAACATTTAAATCTTTACTACACAATTCACAAATTGAATTATAATCACTGTCTTGTAACCATTGTAGATAAGACTGGACTATACACTGGAAAAGATAATTGACGTAATTATATGTAAAAAAATGTAACGCAAAAACAACTTACAATCGGGTGATTAGTGACCATACAATTTTCACATACACAGACTCTATGTTCGAAACAAAATTGATTTGTAACACGTCGTTTTGGACACTTGCACAACCCCATTTTGTTGTTTTAAATAAACAAAACAATTATTTATTTATAATTAATTAATTTATTTATTTAATTTACAAAAAAAATACATTTCAGCCACGTAAATGACATTTATCGGCGACTTGTCAATTAATTTGACATTTGACATTTCAACAAAATTACAACTACCAACTTTTATAAAACAAATGTAACTAAATAGTTTGAAAATTAGGCGGGAAGTAAACTAGCTATTACTTTTATCAAATTCTCTCGATTTAATGTACATTTTTTTGATAATGATGAACATTTTTCAATATCACCCTTTTTGCCCATTTCTATAGCTTCTTTGACTGCTGTACCATCCAACATATAACCAATAAGAGAGTTACTGAAACATAAAAGCACAATTTCAGTTATATTCAGTTTTCAGTCGGAAAAACTGGGAAAAGAACCTTGTTAACGTGGTGATAAGCTCATCGGCAGTGTTTGCTTCATTATTTTCAATATTTTTACGCGCCTCATTTACATAGGTACAGATAATACGTTGCATACACGAACTACTATCAATATTGTGTTGTTCTAATGAATTATCGATACGAGCTAGAGCTTCAGTTAGTGAGGACATATCGTTTTCAAGACCTAAAAAATGTGGATAATTTACAAAATAAAACCCCTTTTTGTTTTCCAGTACTAACTTCTATAACCGTAAGCACCGGCAAATACGCCAGCTAGTTTGGGTATAATTAGTATAGCACCAAGACCAATTAAGGCACCTAGTGCTATACCACCAATATCAATCTTCATGGGACTAACCATATATCCAACACCATTATTACCATATTGGACACCATTACCGGTATTACCATAACTAGATCCTGGTACACCGAAACGTAAACGATCTGATTCTTTAGAAATTTTCGCTTGAATACTGCTGTCGTTTCTTTGTGGTAAGTTTGATTCATAATAACGAGTGCTTGGTTGAAATTCACTAGAATTAAAAAAAAATTTAACAAAAAGAAATTTGGGGAAATTGTTCAAAATTGAGAATCACATACTTATCTTCCGGTAGATATTTTTTTGGTGAAGCCGTAGTTAAAGCGAAAGTGACGAGTAAAATCAAATATGAAACCGTTGTTTTCATTTTTATTTATTTATTTATTTATTGTTGTTATTGCAGTTATGTGCACAAAAATACTGTAGACGATAAAGTTTTTGACAATATTTTTATACATAAAAATTGATACAGTCACTTGGACAAAAACAATAAACAATAAAAGTTATAACAATAAGAGAATCTTCACTTTCTTGTTGTAGTTGTTGCGATGCGTTTCAGTTAATGCGTTTGGAAAATTGTACAGAAAACAAGGAAAAACATTACACAAAAAAAAACAGAATATAATGACATAATGTAATTATGGCAATAATTCGTGCGTCTATTCTCCATTTATTTGTTTTCCAGAATTAGAGAAGAATTGTGCAAAAAGAAATTCGTTGAGCGGTAAGAAGTGTCGAAATTTCCGTTGTGTTGAAGAAAAGAGGTGTTTCACACCAAAAATTAGGAACAGACGAGCAATTCTTTAGCTTTACAAAAAATTAAGGGATGGCTTTCCCGCATTTGCCCTACTTGCCAAAAAACTACATTATCATGTCTTGTAATGTGCTCAAGTTGGAGGGTCACTTTATAAATACAAAATATTGAGCCTTTTTGTATATCAGCCCTTTAGGTTCCTTCTAATGTACTACTCCTGTTCTTTTTATTATCAGCAGTTTTCCTGTTTAGCGTCCAGAATCGTACAGATCCTGTACTATAAGGGTGTAGATAGATGGAGAAACTTTTCTCTCCTAACTTTGCCATTCTTGTGCTAAAAACCCGACCAAAGATAGTTTCCCCTCTATTTTCAGAGCGAGAAGTTGTATCTACCTCTTTGTTTGTCGCTAGAGAAGGAAAAAAAATTAGGAGAGAAAAGTCTCTCCGTCTATGTGCACTCTAATGGACGTTTTCTCTTTTTCTCTAAAAATAAAGAGAGAGCTATCCCCTTGTCGGAACACTCTACCACTTTAAGAGCACTTTTAAACTTCATTGATTAATTTTCTGTCATTTCATTTCAAAACAGAGGAGTGCAACAACACAAGGAGATAATTTCCTTTTTTGGGAAGAGAAAGAGCAGTTAGAGGAGAAAAATCTCCCTTATCATCACACCCTAACGCTTATTTATTTGTCCTTTAATAGAGTAAGGATTATATAACGTTCTATTGTCATTCTTTTCTAAATAGAAAGAAAACTATCTATTGTCTTGTTTCTAGCACAAGAAGGGGGAAGTTAGGAAAGAAAAATCTCTCCCTGTATCTGCACCCTTAGGGTAAGAGATCTTTTTCTCCTAACTTCGTCCGCTTTCTTTCGACAATATTCTTTCTCTGTCTCTCTGAAAATAACGAGAAAATTTCTCACTTTTCTTACAAAGTGATAGGAGAAACGAGTGAAAAATCTCCCCGTCTATATGCACCCTAAGTTTTTTTTTTGCTCTTTACTTTCCTTTGCCCATTTAGTTGAGCTAAATTTCGTAGATTCACTGAATTTTATGGTTCTTCAATCACATTTAATTAAAACAATGTTATAGAATCTCCTCCACCGATACCAAAAATACCAAAAAAAAAGGTGAAGAACTACTTTCGCTATTGTCTTTACTCATCATAATGAAATGTACATATAATAATAATAGGTATAATTGTTTTTACATAATCAGTTTTTGATAATTTCTAACAACAAGAACATATGTCATATAGAACATATTCTTCGTATTGTTTCAACCAAAAATTTAGTTAGTTACTATTAAACTGTCAACTGCTCAATAAATAAGAGAATTTTAAACATAATAAAACTAATAATAATTACACAGAATATAATAGAAAAATATGACAAAATATTTACGAAAATCTTCCATAATCATATTGTTATTATTAATAATTGTATGTTCATTTATTTTATGTGATAATTTTACAAACAATTACCTTCATATGAATGCAAAAAGTTTCAAAACGAAACAGGACCGATTATTATCATTTAATTCAGATAATGGTAATATAGATGTAAGTAGTAGTTATATATTTTTCTATTTAAATAGGTAATTTTTCGATTTTTTTCATAATTTTTGAAATAGACGAGAATTTTTTTGATTGTAGGTGGAATTATCATTTAATGCTCCATTCGTTACAATTCCAATTAAACGATCCATGGATTCTATACAGGGTGCTTTAATTAATATTAATTTTTCGGCAATCATCCTAACTGGAATCGTGGCTTTTGGCATTTCATTCATATTACCGGCAATTATTAGTTTTATGAGTAAACGAGTTCTTTGTAATGCAAATAGTGGAGATATGGACAGTAATTATGGACATAGAAGTAAGTCAATAACTATAAATGAAACAGATTTTTCTTTCTCAATCCGTTTATAACAATCACGGTAATATTTGGTCGTTATATCCGAGTATCGCGATAATTTTCGACGTTATATCCGATTTTTGTTATAAATTTCGTCAATTTCAATCTAATATCGCTATAGGAACCGAATTTTTGAAGGTAAGTCAAAGAAAACACGCAAATTGATGAATTTTTTGGACATACAGTAGAACCCTCCTAATCCGGCACTTTCGCTGTAAGTCATCATTTTCGCTATTTTCACCAGACATTCTGTTATAATAAAAGCTAGAAAACAATAGTTTTATAATAAATAACGACAAGAACAAGCGTATTACCTAACACGAGCCCATATGAACGTCGCCTAATTGTTTGTAAAAATTCAATTTGTTGCTCTATTTTTTTTTTGGCAAAAGTAATAATAATAATAAAGATAATTTGTCAAAACAAGCGACAAATGACTTTCACTATTGTTCTGTTGCAAAATTTTTTCACCGATTTATGGCGATTTTTATGCAATAAATTTAATTTTAACAAATTATTCCAAAAAAAAACGAACTATATTTCTCCCCCGAATTCATCATTTTAACTTAGTTGGAAACAAGATCTTTTAAAATTAACAATGAAATCTTTTGTAAAAGTCTCTATAATAATAATAATAATAATATTAAATATATTGTTATCATTGATAATGTGTGATAATATGACAAATAATTACATGGAAATGTATTCCGATAGTTTTCAAACAAGACAAGATCGACTGATAACATTTAATACTATTGATAATAATATTTATGTAAGTGACACGTTTTTCTTTTTTCTTGTATCATCATTGATAAAAGTAATAACAGTAATAATCAATTTAGGTTGAATTAGCTTTTAAAGCTCCATTTGTTACTATCCCAGTTAAAAAATCAATTGATACAATTCAAGGGGCCATAGCTAATGTTGATATTGGTGCTTTAATTCTAACTGGTGCTGTTGTCTTGGGTGTATCAATTGTAATACCAACATTGATTGGTTTTATGACAAAAAAGAATTTTTATACAACAAATAATGAAAATAACAACAATTTCGGATATAGAAGTAAGTTTTTATTTTATTTATGTTTTCCCTTTTTGCCTCCACGTTTTCCCTTTTTGCCGCCACGTTTTCCCTTTTTCTTGGCACCTTTCTTGTTTTTGTCTTTTTTAATCAACTTATAATCAGTTGGATTATATTGCGTTTCGTCTGTCGTGTATTTTTTAGTTTTTCGTAATTTTCCGGTATTCACGCCTCCAATTGGTGGTGTAAAGTCAAACTCGAATCCATCCAATGACGGTGTGTTATCATTCTTATCAGTATCTTCATCTTCTTCACAATAACATGATTTTTCTTGGTCTTGTCCAATTATTTTGAATTGTAACGGCGTACAGTCCATATATGGATTATTACTAATTCCATTTAAATTATTGGGATCTTTTAATGGATTCATTGTTACCCAGTAAACACCTTCTTTTCTTTCCACATGAAGAGCAGGTTTAGTTGCAATAATTTCCTTTACTGATTGTTTTTGATTTAAATTTAGCCTCATTTCGTGAAGTTTACGATGTTTCCGGATACGAGCAGCAATCAATCTACTAACAGCTCCTGGACGCCAACCAGGTTTCAACTTAAATTCATAAATTAAAGCTCAAATTAAATTAATAATTAATTAAATCGAATCAATTCATTTACCTCTAGACCTAAATATGGAAAAGGTACATTCCATAACCAGCCTTGTTTCGGTGGTACCAGAAACCCAGGTCCACAACATTCACGATGACCTATATGGAAGCCAGGATAACGATCATTGCGGGACCATATGTATGGTTTTCTGATGGGTTTCTGTTTCTGTTGTTTGATTTGTTTACGTTTTCTCTGTTGTTTTGTCGGTACAGTTGATAGTGGTTCTTTTAAACACTCAATACATTCTAATTGACCACCTTGTTTGAAACAAGTATTCTTGCGACATGGCATAGAATCAACATCGACTCTTGTCTCAGATGTATAGTGAGTTTCACTACACGGAAATTCATCCGATTTTATACTGGGACGGTATGGAGCTTTTATTGAAGTTCTACCTAACAGTCAGAGTTAATAAAATTGATTAGGTACCACCAGGTGGTCAAAAATTTCAAGCATAGTAGCTCCAAGAACTTGTGAACCTGCACCAAAAGACTAACAGCAATTTTAGGGACTGCTGGCTGGACCGGCCAACGCTGGAAATAGTAAGTTATCGCTTCGAACAAAGAATACTTTTCGTTCGGCTATCATCGCTATCGCACTGACTTACTTTTGCACCTGCTAGCTGTCACAGACAACGATTTCTGAGGTTGCTATAAAATTTGTCTAAAACTTGCCCAACCTTACAACAACACCTAATAAAACTGATTAGATGTTAGGCAACTCAAGGCAAAAACTCGCTTCGCTGACATGTAACGATCATCCGAGATAGTTTACACAAGTGCTCCTGGTAGCTCAGTTGGAAGAGCATTTGGCGCGCAACCGAGAGGTCGGTGGTTCGAATCTAAACTTTTTCGGATGTTTTCAACGGTGATCTGCTTTGAGTTAATACATTTGTTAATAATTTGAAAAACTCTCTTATCCGGATCACTCAGTCCGTATACTAGCTGTCCCAGCAGAAGTACCTACCACATTTGAGTTCACATCCTATTAATTCGAATCTATGTAGATATTGTAGATAATTATGGTAGTAGTTAGGCGAATTAGGTACTTCACAGTGGGACATCGCGTATATTACGAAAAACATCAACCCACTTGTCCAACTTCGATTGTTTGGATTTTTCTTTATCTGTGTTCCCGTTTAGTTCAGATAAGAGAATTCCAAGAACTTATGGACCTACGCCAAAGTACTAAAATTTGCCTAAAACTTGCTCTGCAGGATCATAAGTGTTTGAAGCTACAATACATTCCTTCCACTCTACAAATACAAAACACTTGAAACCAAATACCTGTTGTCGGTGATGTTTCCTTTGCAAAAGAATTATTCTTTGATGATTTATCACCAGAAGTACTACAACAATCACATTTGTTGTTACAAGCACAGGTACTGTCTTGCTTTCCGTTACTTTTTGGAGATGTAGTACCTGTAGTACCCTCATTCAAATATGGACAATTTGGATTCGGGCATAAAATATAACGACGAAATTCTTTTGGTAAAACATTTAGAACGCAAGAGTTCTGATAAGGACAATCTGGGTGATTACATGACTGACTGGCTCTACCATTGCTGTTATATTGATTCTCAGAGATTAACTGAACGTTTTCCTGATAAGGGCAATCAGGATTTGAACAAATTTCTGACTTATCATCATTTTGACGCGATATTTCATCTATTTTATTAGAAAATGGGCATTGTGGATTTTGACATTCAGGATTTATATTTGCTGCTTTCAATATTCGGTCATTATAAGGACATTCTTGCTTCTTGAAAGGACAATATGATGATACGCATGATGGTGGTAACGCGGAAGGACATCTAGGATTTCCACATGATGTAGTTGTTTCAAGAACACTTTTTAGTCTATAAGGACATTCACGATTTTTACAAGGACCTTTTGGTAAAGGATCAGGACAATTCCAATGGATTGGAGGTAAATCAGGTACATCGTTAGTACATTTTGTATGACCATGTACTGATGGAAGATATTCTAGTTCAACATCACGATCACAATTAAATATGTCCTGGTTTCGTTTTATAAAAGTATATGCAGGATCTTCACAAGCTGGTCGTAATGATTCTGTTAATTTTGACTGATAAGTTGCATTATGACAGACAAGATTCGGCGTGAAGGGACAAGTAATATTGCCACAAGGTGCTAGAGCCTTTTTATAACGATTCACAACATCATCGAGTTGTGCAATCAGACCTTTACATTCATGAAACGGATCTTGGATATCGTTATGATCATGTAATCGTACCATTTTACCCAATTCTGACAATAAGTTTAAATACAGTAATTTTTTTTAATTACACATAAAATATGAAAATTTCTATCTTCTTATCAATGTCAATTTTGATGGACCTACAAAAGATAACTCGATTTTTTTGATTTAGGTAACGATCAATATGATTCAGATTGGTGGAGAATTTTAGAAAGGATTGATCAAACTTTAAGTGAGAATCATATGGATACAACATTATGTTTACAACGAATGATATGTTGGACGGTTAAGAATTCATCTAAAAATGTTAAAAATGGTCAAAGTTCCAGTATGGATAAAATTATTGATGGATTAGCAACAAATAAATGGTTATTAGATTTTATTGATGGTAGTGCTATCTATTCAGCTATACAAAATGGGTTAGATCAACAGCATTGTTCGAAAGAATACAGCCAGTGCAAAATTACACAAAAATCATTACAATTATTTATAAAAAATTTTATTAACACTATTAATATTAATAAAACATAACTACGTCCTAAAGAAATCTACCCTTTTTTTGATGAATCTAGATTTTCGATCTAAGGGGACAGGTTTGATGGGACATACTGTATAATGAACGTGCCCAAAATTTGTTATATTATAATTGTTGAAATACCAGACTTTGTGGGGAAAATATTCAAATAAATAATATATGTGACCGAGTTGATGTTTATTTTTTAATTTATAACCAAAAAGGCGACTTTCCGGGTGATCCCGGATAATCTGTGCTCTACTGTATACCTAAAGCAGATTTATATGACTAGAGACAGGGCTACAATTAGATGTGTCTGTCAAAGCTGTCAAAAATCGACATAACCTAAAAATTTTTGTTGTTTACATCATTTCGTGTAATTTTTCAATTTTTAATTATTTAAAAAGAATAAATTAAATAAAATTATCAATAATGGCAACAAGCGATGATAAGAAAATGCAAATTCAAGAATTCAAATTAGAACCAGACAATGAGTTACGTTTTGAAGTTGAAACGAAAAACGAGAAAGTCTATTTAATTCTAAAGAATGGTAAAGCTGAAGTATTTGGTACAGAATTGGTAAAAGGTAAAACGTACGAATTTGTATCTGGTGCCAAAATTGCCGTATATACATGGCACGGTTGTACAATTGAATTAAAAGGCAAAACAGATGTTAGTTATATAGCTAAAGAAACACCAATGGTCACATATTCAAATTGTCATGCTGCATTAGAATTAATGCGTATTGAAGCTGAAACCGATAATAAAAAAGGACCAACATGTATATTAGTTGGACCAAATGATGTTGGTAAATCGACAGTATGTCGTATATTATTAAATTATGCTGTACGTATGGGTAGACGACCGATATTTGTTGATATTGATGTTGGACAAGGACAAATTTCAATTCCTGGTACAATTGGAGCGTTGTTAGTAGAACGACCGGCAGCTATTGATGAAGGATTCTCCCAAGAAGCACCATTAGTATTCCAACATGGTCATAAATCACCACAAGCCAATGTGGCACTATATAATATGTTGATAACACAATTGGCAAATACAATCAAAGAAAGACTAGAAGTTAACAAGAAAAGTAACAAAACTTTATTGTTATTATTTATTATTTTTATTAGAAAATTGTTTTATTTACAGCTAGAGCATCGGGCGTCATTATCAATACGTGCGGTTGGATTAAAGGTGAAGGTTACAAATCAATTCTACATTCAATTAAAGCCTTTGAAGCTGATATCGTCCTTGTCTTGGACCAGGAACGATTATATAACGAATTAGTACGAGATTTACCCAATTATGTGAAAGTTGTATTTCTACAAAAGAGTGGTGGTGTAATTATCCATTTTCTCTAAATTATAAAAAAAAATCTACCTTGTAATAAAATTTCTAGGTGGTGGAACGTTCGAAGAGTGTCCGTTCCGAAGCTAGAGATCAACGTATACGAGAATATTTCTATGGTACACCGAAGAATTCAATGTATCCACATTCATTTGAAATAAAATGGTCAGAAATAAAGATTTATAAAATTGGTGCACCAGCATTACCAGATTCCTGTCTACCATTAGGTATGAAAGCTGATGATCATCTAACAAAATTAGTACCAATAACACCAAATCCGGGTATTTTACATCATCTATTAGCTGTTAGTTTTTCGGAAGGTGATGATGATGAAATCATGCTTTCACATGTAGCTGGATTCGTTTGTGTGTAAGTTTCTAGTTCTTTTGTCAGTTAATTCGAATATTTATTTATTTATTTGGTTGTAGGACGAATATTGATAGTGAAAGACAAACCGTTACAGTGTTATCACCGCAACCGAAACCGTTACCAAATAATATACTATTGTTATCAGAATTGCAGTTTATGGACAGTCATTAGTTTTCAATAAATACAATTTTTATAGTAAGTATTATTTTTTTAGAGCCTTTATCCCGTGACTGATAAAAAACGATAGTGACCAGTGACATTTAAAAATCAATGTCTAGTCAAAACTCACAAGAATCTATAAAAAATGAAGAACAGACTGAAGAGAATCCGGAAAATGATGTTAACGAGAGTTTCAATCAATCACCACGTCGATTTTCCAGTGATTTCTTTCTAAATCGTCACAGTCCCTCGTTTATATGTCTCGAACAAGTTGCATCATCGAACAGTACATTTTGGCGAGATCTTATCAATTATTTCCCGCCACTCACAGATCCAGGCATTGATGAAGCATTCAATTATCAATGTAATTATAATTTTTTTATTAATCGTTTTATAATTGCAAACAAATTTCTAGCACTTGATGATATCACTGATAATATTGGTGTTAAGACATACGTGAAAAATTGTAAAGAATTAGAAATTGTTCCATTGAAACGTATAATGAATTGTTTACCAACGGAATCTTTAAATTTACAATATTATGGTCTATCATTACAACAATTCCAAGCATTTAAAGATTCATTAAAATTGAATCGTTTTATAATCAATTTAAATTTTCAAGAGAATCGATTATTACCGGAACAAATTGAAATAATTAGTGAAATATTAATAGAAAATCCAAAAATTACAATACTGAATCTACAACGTTGTCGAATTGGTTGTAGAGGTGCTGAAAAATTACAAGACGGTATAATTGGTACACATTTCCTACAAGAATTAAATCTGAGTTATAATAATTTACAAGATGATGGTTTAGAACGATTAAAAGATAGTTTTATTAATAATTTGTCGATTAAACAATTAAATTTGAGTCATAATCGATTAACTGAACAATCAAAGTTAATCATTCAAGATATCATTACTTATAATAAATGTATTGAAAATTTTGATTTATCATGGAATTTTTTTTCGAATGGTCCTAGTAATAAATTAATGTTTAAAACATTGGTTGATAATAAACAGATTAAATGGTTGAATCTTGCTTTTAATGGTATCAGTACAAGACTTTCATTAAGTTCGATAGTAGAAGCGATCAAAAAAACTGATACTCTTGAATTTATTGATTTAAGCAATAATAGGTAAATGTGAGATAAGAATTGTGTAAAAAATTAATAAAATAATTATAGAATTCGTAAAGAAGCTATAATGACGTTGAAAGAAGCGTTAAAACAGAGTGAATCTTTAGTAGAAATTCGACTTGGAAATAACGCTTTTAGCCCTGAAGAAGCTCAAGTTTTAGCCAAAAGTTTGCTTGATAATAAATCCAAATTGACCGTATTAGATATGGAAAATATGACTGTTAACAAGAGTTTTGTTGAAGTCTGTTTTTCTAACAGTACCATGCCATTCTGTATAAATTAACAGCTCAAATACTATAATTTTTACAGATAGCAGCGAGAATTAAAGTAGCTGGTAAAACTATTATTTATGGCCATATTTTGAGTAATTACGAAATAAAAGGTCCTGATATTATTAAATTATTGTTTGCACGTTGTAACTTTTTGGCACAGAAACCGAAAAAGAAAAAACGCAAACGAAACTTTGGGTAGATTTCCTATTTGCTAGAAATAAGGGAATAATGAAAATTAATAATTTTTTTTAGTCATTTTATTCTACAATTACCAGATGATTTAATATCAAAAGAGGATCTACGTGGTTTAATAAAGAAACGTAAAATTAAACTTGATGATGATCTTATAAATGAATTATTGACTAATTTTATTGACAGAAAACTTAGAATTGATTGTATTAGAATGAAAAATGAATATTTACGATTGTATCCTGATACTGTTTTACCACCAATTTCACAGCCGTTATCAAAAAAGAGAAAGAAGAAACATAAGAAAAAGTAGAGATTTTTTTGGACAAATTTTCGATAAATAAATGTTTATATATAAAATATGAATCAATCCATTGTAAAGATTCTTGCAGCTATATCGTCAACAATCCAATCAATGCCTTGTAGAAGACATTCACCAGTTACTGCACTACATCGAAGAATATTCCAATGATGGGTTTTAATCGAATCTAATTCTAAAATCTGTAAATTTTCAGTTATTTTAATATAAAAACACCCTCAAATATTTATATTTAAGAGAAATACCTGACGTAATTCTTCAGGGGAACAAGCACCTGGTAGATCTTGTTTATTAGCAAATATCAATAATGTTGCACCGGCTAGACGCTAGATTTTTTACAAAAAAAAAGGAAAATATGTGAAATTTTGAACTAAAATCCGATTAATTTACTTACTTCCTCCTGTAATAATTTAAGTAATTCGTTCTTACAATCATCTAATCGTCTTTTATCAGCACTATCAACTACCCATATTAGACCATCTGTACATTCGAAATAGTTTCGCCAATAAGATCGTAAAGATTTCTGTCCACCAACATCCCAGATATTCAATTTGAATCTAAAATGTTTGTTTTAATACAATTTTATTGCTAAACTATCCTAATTTAGGTTGTTTTTTGTGTGTTTGAAAAGCTTACGTTTTATGTTCGAATGTTTTGATATTAAAGCCTAATGTTGGTGAAATTGTATCGATTGGTTCTCCATTGAAACGTTTCAGAATTGTCGTTTTTCCAGCATTATCTAAGCCTCTAATTTATGGAATTTTTAAGGAAAATAATGAAAATTTGTTTAAGAAAAAACACGATTTTTTTAGGTTAAGTGATGAATTGTATGAAAGTATTTGTGAATAAACAAGGATACAACATTAATATACGCATTTCTTTTTCTTTTTGCTTCATTTTCTTCAACACAGTTAAGAAACCCATGTTTATTATTTAATTTGATTTATTTAATTAACTTTTTTTAAAAAATATTTAAAATACCCAAATGTTAAAGTGACATTTATGAAAAAATGTCAAAATGACAGGTGTCTAACTATCAGACTGCGAGCAAGTCTTCGTAAAGGTGTGTTTACACTAGTCAAATTAGTCGGATGTCACTGCAAACAACGTTTCGATTCGATTGAGACGACTTACAGTCGAACAGTTTCGAATTGCCTGGTCTTTTAACATCTCAACTAGTCCGCCCGACCAGTTGCTCGACTTGTTGATCATTTAAGCCATCAAGGATTGAGAGTCATTTAAAATCGATTCGGAGCTTTTTTTGATAGTACAGTTACGAGCACATAAAAGAGAACGTCTCCTGGGTAAGAAATACTACTATTGTCGTACGTTTGAGTCAGGCTTTTTATCTCTTTAGAGTGGGAAGGTGAAGAGATAGAATCTCTTTCCTACTAGATTGGCCAGGTTCTGGTCTGTGAAGCTTAAGTTGCCTTGTGGAGACCACCCTCGGCAGTCCTATTTACACAGGTCCACAGAAAGCGTTCTCTTTTATCTGCAGGTAACTATACTATCGCACTCGGGCGGGGGAGCTCCAGAGGTGGTTCCATTAATTAACTTTTGACCTAATAGCTATGGTATGTCATAGCGGGAAGGCTTTGTCTCTTAACTCGATCCTATCTTTTTCTAAACAAGAGAAAAGGGATACCTGATGCATTTATTTTTAGTGAAAGAGAGAGCTTACATGTCTGTTTATTTCACTTAGGGCGCTTTTCGATCAGCAGGATCTGAATCAATCAAAATCAACTCGTATCTGATTGGCGAAGATTCGCACAAATCAACACCAATATGAAACAATATAATCGGAGATGTATTCATTCACACTGCCTCAGTTCATTCGAATCATGATGCAAGCAAGCGATAATTTCATCAGTCTCATTCATGAGTCAGTAGCAAAATAACACACTGAAAACCTAATATTTTTGTAAAAGACAACAGTATACATATTATATGACGCTAGATCTCGTGACATGAATCTTTATCCCTCACATTCGGAATATTTATGATTGGTTCTGAATGTTCTGATTGACCCATTGCTCATTGTCCGGTTTCCTTGGTTTAAAAGCGCCCTGAGAAAGAGAGAGAGAGCCGCTCGTCCTGTGTAACGGCACCCTTAGAAACTATTGTTCACGATCTGACGGTTAGACTCGTGGCGAATTACCCATAAAATAGGAACCTAACTTATCAAAACTATAGGGACTTTTTTATTATGTTGTGGCAGAACTGTCAATGACTCGGCAATCGTTTGACAGTTGTCGAGATTCTAACCAAACAAAAATTTGGCTTTGTGTTTTCTTGTAATTTTTGTAAACTCATTCAGTTTATTGTGTAAATTAATCCCAGAAGAATGTCCACATTAGAAGATAAATCAATTTGGGAAGATGGTGAAGAAACATTGGTTGAAGAAGTTCTTCGTATGTCGACTGATGAGATAGTAAGTCGTACTCGTTTATTAGATAATGAAATAAAAATCATGAAAAGTGAAGTAATGCGTATCAATCATGAACTACAAGCACAAAATGAGAAAATCAAAGAAAACACAGAAAAAATTAAAGTCAATAAAACATTACCATATCTGGTATCAAATGTTATTGAATTATTAGATGTTGATCCACAAGAAGAAGAAGAGGATGGTGCTGTTGTTGATTTAGATTCACAACGTAAAGGCAAATGTGCCGTTGTTAAAACATCAACAAGACAAACATATTTTCTACCAGTTATTGGATTAGTTGATGAGGAAAAATTAAAACCTGGTGATCTGGTTGGCGTCAATAAAGATTCCTATTTGATATTGGAAACATTACCGGCTGAATATGATGCTCGTGTTAAAGCAATGGAAGTCGATGAACGTCCTACTGAACAGTATTCTGATATCGGTGGTCTTGATAAGCAAATTCAAGAATTAATTGAAGCTGTTGTATTACCAATGACCCATAAGGATAAATTTGTAAATCTCGGCATCCATCCACCAAAAGGTACAAACAATTTCCCTTAATATCCAACAGAAAATTATCGAAATTCTAACATTTCAGGTGTATTATTGTATGGTCCACCTGGTACTGGTAAAACTCTCTTGGCTCGTGCTTGTGCGGCACAAACCAAATCAACCTTTTTAAAATTAGCCGGTCCCCAATTAGTACAAATGTTTATTGGTGATGGTGCCAAATTAGTACGTGATGCATTCGCTTTAGCTAAAGAAAAAGCACCAGCTATTATATTTATTGATGAATTAGATGCTATTGGTACGAAACGATTTGATTCGGAAAAAGCTGGTGATCGTGAAGTACAACGTACAATGTTGGAATTATTAAATCAATTAGATGGATTCAGTTCAACATCTGATATTAAAGTAATTGCAGCAACAAATCGTGTTGATATTCTAGATCCGGCATTATTAAGATCTGGTCGTTTGGATCGTAAAATTGAATTTCCACATCCGAATGAAGAGGCACGTGCCAGAATTATGCAGATACATTCAAGAAAAATGACGGTTAATCCGGATGTTAATTTTGAAGAATTGGCACGATCTACTGATGATTTTAATGGGGCACAATGTAAAGCAGTTTGTGTGGAAGCTGGCATGATTGCATTAAGACGTAATGCTACAGCTGTCACACATGAAGACTATATGGATGCTATAATGGAGGTGCAAGCGAAGAAGAAAGCCAATTTGAACTATTATGCTTAATAATACAAAAATAATCGATTTTTTAAGTGTCTCTTTTTTTTTGATTTAAATAATAATAAAAAAATTTAACAATTCATTAGGATTTACAATAAATCTTCATCTAAAACAATTCGTCCTAAACTACCCTCTCGAAAAGTTTGTAACATATGTTTGGCTGCACTATCAAGATCCGGTCTAAGCACGTAATTATTACTTGTATCTCTAATTCTTAATTTTTTGCCCAATTTCATACTAATCTGTGATAAAACAGTAAGAATATCATCACAAGCTTCTTTTAAATTGAACACATTCACATAATCAAAGTGTTGATGTTTATTCAACCAGAACAATAAATAATCAGCAATTATCGTTTCACCAACTAGATGATCTTGAATTGTGGCACATAAAGCTAGTTTTAAACCAATCTCAGTATTTGGTATGTTTGGTGTTAAGATACCTGGTGTATCTAATAGATAGAATGGTGGTTTTTCACTGATTTTAATCTTATTCATGACACTACGTGTAATTCCCGGTGCAGCACCGACTGGTGTTGCATTGCCTTTATGTAAATTCTTCACACGTAAAGCATTAATTACTGATGATTTTCCAACATTTGGTACACCAATTACCATCATATTGAATTCATCTTCACCGGTACGATTAAAACGATCAGATCGTGCGATAATTTTCCGTGCCAATGGTAATAGTTTCTTAATACCTTTACATGATTGATCTTTACAATTTGTAAATACTACATGTTCATAGTCATTTTCTAATTGTTTTACAATTTGTATACGATAGCGATTATCGATTAAATCAACTTTATTTAGTACTAATATATGTGGTTTTATACCACTAACGGTATATTTAAAGTCTTGATTTCTACCAGATAATGGGATTCTTGCATCATGGACTTCGATAATACAATCGACTTGTCGTAGTTTGTGTTGCATCTGTTTGAGACCTCGTTCCATATGACCAGGAAACCATCGTAAACTGTCCTTATCAATCACTTTAAAGACACTTCTAAAGGTTTCTTGGGCAATTTTTTGCGACATTGTGATAACACTGGATTCTAATGATGCAACATTGAGGTTATGAAATTTTAACCAAAAAAAAACCTAGAGGTCCCAAACGAAAATACTGCAATATCAAAAAAATTAGTTGAATAATTTGTAAAATCTTGCAGAATTTTAGAATTTACCTAATTTTATTAAAAATTATAAAATCGTAAATTGTTTAGTAACTTTTGTATTATATTTGTATGGTTGGTCACCTGAAGTCACCAATTTTCTGTCTTCATTTAACTGCGACGGGCGAATGTGTAAGATAAAGACAGAGCGATAGAGTCGATTTTAGGGAATTATTTAGTCTAACAGTTGGTAATCATTATTACAAACGCCATTTCCATTTTTAATTGAGCTTGTGTCTTGTGGTGTTGTGCCGGTGTTGTTTGTTTATAAATTAATAATAATTTCTATACAAAATGGTAAAATTTTGTTTAATTAAATAAAAAAAATGGTTAATATTTTTCCAATTTATAGAGTCGTCGTTCGGAAACAACAACCAAAGTGTTTGTTGGTAGTTTACCACCAGGCGTCACAACAGATGATTTACGGCAATTATTTGCACCATACGGTGCTATTGCTGAATGTGATATTTCAAATCGTTGTGGTTTTCTCCATTTAGAAGACCACGATTTAGCAATGAAAGCTATAACTGAATTGAATGGTACAAACTTTATGGGTGGTCGGATATCAGTAGAGAAAGGTCGTGTAAAACAGCGCCGTGGCGGCGGCGGTGGTGGTGGTGGTGGTGGACCTATGCGTGGTGGTAAGGATCGTGGTGGCCCATATTCTAGGAATCAAGATTTCCGTGGACCACCACATCGTAACGGTGGTTTTGGTGGTGGACGTGATTTTCCGCCATATGGTGGTGGTGGTGGTGATCGTTTCGGTGGTTATGATCGACCACAGAGAGGTGGTTTTGATGGGGGTTATGGTGATAGACGGGGACCGTATGATGATAGAAGAGGGCCAGGTGGTTTTGATAGGCGGCCATATCCCAACGATTACGGTATGAATTGATTTAGATTTGTTGGGTGTTTGTTAACATAATTTTTTACAAGTCATTATGTTGTTTAGGACGTCGTCCATTCGATGATGAGAGAGGTGGAGGTTTCCCGGACGGTCCCCGAGGTGGTTTTGATGATAGACGACCACCAGGTCCTGACTATGATGATCGACGACCATTACTAAATGATAGACGGCCACTTTTAGATCAACAAGGTCCACCAAGTAGAGGTCCGGGAAGTTTCGATAGAGGAGTTGGAGGTGGTGAATTGTATAGTCGGCGCGATCAAGGACCTAAACCGATGTAAATATCACCTTAATACGTACACTATTTTTATTAATTAAAAATTGTTTTAATCAATAATTAGGGGTGGAGCTGGTGGATATTCAGATCGTCCTGGATATGCTACAGGTGCTGCTAATGGTTATGGTTCTGGTTATGGTGCACCACCAACTGGTGGTGCTGGTGGATATAATTCACCAGCTGTACCACCGCCAGCTGCAAATTATGGTGCTCCAGCTGGTAATTTTAATAATCCCAATCCTCCTACTGGTGGTTATAATGATAATAGAGGATATGGTACCGGTGCTGGTAGTTATGCTAATCCTGGTGGTTATGGTGATAATTATGGTGGACCAGGTGGACGAGGTGCATATGATGCTGCATATCCTCCACTTCCACAACAACGAGGAGGGTAGGTTTTTAATTAAATTATATTATTATTATTAACAAACAAAACGATTATTTCGGTCTAATATTTTATTCCGAGTCAACTAGATAAAATAGTGTGGTTATTTGAAAAAAAAAACATGAAATTTTGCTTGAATCTATTAGTTTAGTCGATGTGTTAATTGAAAACGGAAGCGGTAATATTGTGACCTCCCCGTAAAAACAGGAAAATAGAATATTTCAATAGCGTCACGTATTTGCGATGATTAATAAAAATCTTGCGCACCATTATAATAAATTATTTATTTATTTTCTATGAATTCAGTTTATTTTTACATGCAAAATTTCATGTTAATAAAAGTTTCATTGATACATTTCCAGGAAGTATTGGTCCAAAAGTTAATTTCGTAAATTACTTAAAAAAAGAGGTGTTTTCATTCTATATAAGACAGTAATTTACCTTAATTTCATAACAAAAAAGTGTTAAAATAATATTTTTCTAAATAGCGTTATTGTAAATGTTTTTTGAGAGGGCGAACTACTTGCTACACATTCCAACTGCACGACTAGTATGGTCAAAAAACAGGTAGAAACTTGGTTTGTGCGATCCCCAAATTGGTATCACCAAGTGCACGACTACGTTTAAGACGATTAGATCTAAAAGCAGCGGAATACGTCAATAGGGGTTGTTGTATTGATTGATAAGTGGAACAAGCGAATTGACTTTTTCCCCTTTTTTACGGCCATATATTTTTAATTCACAAGTTTTTGGAGTCTAGTTTAGTACGACAAGCATTTAACGTAGGTACTCGTACATTGATACCTTATGTTGAGTAGCAAATTAACTTGAATATGAATTTTTGCTAAACTTTGACTTGTCGCTTTTCAAATAGCGGATGCCTTACGTATAAACTTGAATTGAATTTATAGTGGGACGATTCGCAAGAATGTGTTGTACACTTGAGAGCGAAGAAAGCGAGCGAAAAACGTGCGTTGACAAACAGCTTGACCAAGGAGGCGTCACCTAAGAAGAGAAATAATAATCCCTTAATCTCATAGCTTTCCGTCATATACTACGACCCTGTTTTCGTCGTGCAGTTTACATGTACCTGTCTGACCAAAATATTGACCATCGTGCAGATGGAATGTTTCAGAATACTTTTTTTATTTTCATCCACTATTGATTAGGATAATGATAATACTGGGCTACTATAAATAAGCGAAAGTTTGAAATTAGGGTAAATTACTTATAAATTTTGCTATTGTCACCCTTATATAGAAAGAAAAATTATCTACCCGATTATTGTTTGTTTTTGGGGTGGAATTTTTCCAAACTAAAACACCAGTTTTATTGTTTTTTGTTTTGGTCTTTATGTCCTAAAGAGCAAAAAAACAAGATTCGAGTTGAAAAAAATCAAGCGTTACATTTATTTATATTTATTTTTCTTCCATTCTTATTTGTAGCTTTGCGAGCGGTGGCGGCCCAGGTCCACGTAGAGATATGGCTCCCGGACGCAGATTCTAGGAATACAGCGCAATTTCGTAATATCACAATAACTAAACCAGTAATAATAACAACAATAATAGTAATACTGATAAGAGTAGTAATGAGTAAAACAGAAAAACTACCTACCGATGCGCCCCCCTTTTCTTTTTCAAATATTGCGTACGCTCTCTGTATGTAGTGCGGTACGTTTAAATGTTTTTCATATTTGAAAAGCGATTTTCTTTGTATAAAAAATAAATAAATAGACGATATAATGTTTGCGCAAGTATTACCATTTTCACACTTTTTTTTTTAAATTGTCATATTTCTCTTATTTTTCGTTGTTCTTTCCTCTTTAGAGTTCTTAGTTTTTAAGAAATTTATTTTGAAATTTTACGTTTATTGATGAAATAGTTTTTCCTTTTA
>JAZBHA010001256.1:4264-22246 GCA_037464855.1 Iselma pallidipennis | reverse complement strand
GTCACAAATCAAAAATGACAAAACAGTATACCTAGTAGACCTCTTTTTTGCTAATAAAGCAACTGTCATTCAGTTTATGTGAAAATAGGAAAACTGAAAGGAATAAATTTCAGGGATCGAACGTGATATGCATAAAGTTTTAGTCGGTTAGAGTGGAGTAATATACGCGAAGAGCATGTTGAACTGTTATCCGGGGATTTGTCCTATATACACCTTCATTAAGGAAACAGTATCACAAGGACCTGCCCCTAATTGAGGTCTTGGCAAATACGCAATCAGACCAACAACTGGGAATCCACACACAACTATCGGTTTTGTATCACACATTCACCACCGACAATGGTTTGTTCCTTGTCAAGCTTGTCCTGTCGGATAAGTTTTTTCTCATGTTATAAGGATTTAGCTAAATTTCTAGGGTGAATAATTGTTGAAATTAATGTTTCAGGGGTAGAACAAATCGAAAACTATATTGTGTG
Source organism: Iselma pallidipennis (assembly GCA_037464855.1). Taxonomy (NCBI): domain Eukaryota; kingdom Metazoa; phylum Arthropoda; class Insecta; order Coleoptera; family Meloidae; genus Iselma; species Iselma pallidipennis. The sequence goes on along the minus strand of JAZBHA010001256.1, from coordinate 21,770 downwards.
GATTGTGATCAAATTATAATTGAGGCAAAAGACATTTTCAAGCGGAATATGATTGTGTAGATGCTTTTTAAAAGCCACTATTCTTTCAGCCTTTTTACCAAAACAAACTGTGCGTCGTTTACAATACGTAGGCGAACTTTCTATTGTTAATTGTACGTGAGACGTAAATATGATTATCACATATTGGTCATCTGGCGCTAACAATTTACGCATCCTTAAAATGATGAATGAACAATCTACTATTTTTGTACCGAGAAACTCATCTTAATGGAGTTTTTATTTCATAAATACAGTGGGACCCGCTTATAATGGAAACTCGCTTACGATGGACGGAATGTAGAGGTCCCGATTGACCTGCCGTGTATTGCAATGTTTCTAAACCAGTTTCGGATAAGATGAACATTCGTCTCTAATGAACCAGAAACGGTGTCCCCATGAAGTCCATTATAAGCGAGTTCCATTGTATGTATCATCACTATTGGCGAACAATCAGGAAGAGGAATGATGAAACTGAAAACTAGGAAAATTTAGTTAGGATGGTTGTGTTGTATGTAATGCCTCGAAAATGACCTACAAACAACTGTATTTAAATCGACTTTTCTTCTGTCTATACTAAACTGATTTTCCTAAATAGAACAAAACAAAGTTCGTATAATTTCAGTTGGCATTTGAGTTGAAAATGTGTAAATCAAAACAACAAGACCTCTCTCTCTCTCTATATATATAGGCTGGGAAAAATGCTGTTAGAAGTTTATAATGTATTCTGAATGCGGCCAACAACTTCCACCAACTCTAGAAATGTTCGATGAATTTAATTACACGTTATGCTGAACAGTTGGAAATAAGTTCGGGGATTTATTAATATATGCAATGATTCTATTATTCCCCTACGAATTTTACTGTCACGTTCAACTAGGTCGCAAACGTCGCCCATTGCAATTAAATAGAATTTTAAAATTCCATCCCAACTCTACACATTGAGTTTTGTTGTTAGTTTTTCGAGAGACACTAAAACTATTATTTCCTATATCAATTTGAACGTTTTGTGTGTTTTCAATCAACACACTCACGTCTTTTCACCACCAAGAAAGAGGGGGTGTGGTGAAAAAAAACCTTATTAACCAGAACCCCGGGATCAAGCTGACCGACCATTCAGGATCTGCAGACAGAATCACTAAGAGAGAAAATTCAGCGAGAAACAAGAGTTGGAATGCCATTTCCGGATGTCGGTCTTTCTACTTGTCAGTTCACGATAAATTCTTGTGTGTAGAGTTTGTCTTGGTTTATTTTCAACGGAAATTCAGTACGTTTTGTGATTTAACCCTAGCCAAGAGCAAATGCTAGCCAACACTAGCTATTATTCTACTGCTACTACTACTACAACCCCATCTTTTCGGTGGTTGGTCAATAGATAATAATGTTCCGTGTTTGCCCATTTACCTTGCCACAGTTATACTATTGAGAGTGTTCGTCGAATTGATTGCAGGAAATTTATGAGGAAATGGAATTACATTGAGAGAACAAGCGCCTAGGGGGTTTCTTAATATTTCCACCAACTATCACATACAACAAGATAATCAATCAATAGATAAATATAAAAATTATATCAAATACATTTTCATTACGGTTTATAGTCGTTGTTGCAATAATATTTGATCGTAGGTCTAGAGCAGTTTAATATTACTGTTGGCAATCAAGAACAAATATTTCTTCGGGTAGTATCTCTCTATTCATCATGGTGCTTCACAAAGCTGTACAATACTGGGTATATGAGCCTAAAGGAGTTCAGATATATATATAATAGAAAAATCACAGAAAAGATCTCACTGATGACGTCAAAAGGGTCGGAAGGTCAATTTTGATTGTTCGAGGAGTATATTATTTATTTCGTTTCATCTCACATATACTCACATAACAAACATATATTAGATTTTTGTGAAATATAAAGAAAATGAAATGAAAAACGACCACTTTTCTTTCTTTCGTGTTTTTTTTCCTTTTCTTTTATTCTTTATAAATTTGCGGAAATATTTCCATAACGAGTTGGGGAAAATAGAAATGGCGTCAACATTGTACATTTAATCAAATTTACACCAGTGATAAATCACTATAACAATGCAATTCGACCTCAGTTTTATTCCATTACCGTTCATCGAACGTGATGTAAGAAGTGCAATAAATGGCACTCGATGAGTGCACTGTTTATTGATTTATTCGTTGACTCGTATGGCATTTTTCATTTAGATGAATAAAGAATAAAAACAAATAGAAAAAAACAAGGGCAAATCAGCTTCCATTGCAGTCGGAATGGTATAATCCTCGCCTTTTATCAAAACGAAAATTACCGATTATGTATACCGTTTTGGCAATGTTATTGTTATCATTGTTATTCTAACTGTCAGAAGTTTTGTTTGGGATGATCCTAATTACAATGATTAATTCGAAATGGCTATAAAACAGTGTACCGGATCTTGTTAACGAATTAACTTAATTACAGTTTCTGTGGCTAATTTACTGGCAAGGGGGAAAAACGAATACTGAATGGATGGTCCTGGTCGTTTGTGTATTCATTCAAAAGAAGAACGCACAACTTCAAAATAAGATTATAAACTTTAATCGTCGACCATGCAATTCATGATTACACACAGTACTTTGCCAAGCTTTTCCACCCTCTTATCGTATTTCAAGATGGTTATTGTTTTTAATTTACAACTAAATTTCGACGACTGTATGTTTGTTAATAATAATTGTGACATTAAATGTCATCTAGATTGTCGGTTTCCGTATGTTAGTAGTAATATCTTGAAAGTTCCAGACGATCCTTATGTGTTTAGATGTTTCCTGGAGATTGATGGGTAAGTTCCCTAGGGACATCCCAAAACTTCCATCCAATACCTCTTCAGAATTGTTGGGACATCATGCATAAGATGTGTCATCACAAAATGCATCTGCGTCGTCTTCTATACATTACCCCAAAACTAAATCCTCTCATCCTACTTACTTGCTGCCTACCCCCCCTAAGTTTAATTACTTCATACGGAAGATTACGTCTTGTTACCACGTAATAGAAACACTAATACATATAAGAGCATAATGAGATTTGTTTGTTGGGAAAGTCTGTTTAATTAAACGTTCATATTAAATACTTGACAATGTCAAGATGTTAATAGTTACTAATAGTAATTGCGGGAGAGTACCCCTACCTAGATTGACGAAAAAGTGCAGGCAGTGAAAAGTGGCCGGAGTACGAGCACTAGGAACAATACTGATAATAGAGGGAAAAAAGAATATACAATCAGAGCAAAAAGGTAACCAAAAAGAAAAACATCAAACAATATAATGAAAATATTTTCAACGGTTGCACTGAGATTCCATATAAAAGAGAAAATAAAAGAAATACCACTCTAAACGCTTGTACAATCTACAATATTATAAATATTTTTACAACGTTTAACCGTAAGTATCTATAATAAAATGGAAAATTTTCAACATTTGTCCATAAATATTACAAGCTTTATTTTGCAAGTTAATTATTGTATCAATTTCCAGTTTTACAGTTCAAATCTCTCTCTGTATTATGTGAAGTGATTTGTAAAATAAATTTTTCAAACTTTAATGAATTTTAAAAGGGATTTTATTTGAAAAATAATATTTAATAAACAACATAAATTATAAATTCTTATTTAAGAGAGAAATTTTTGGAAAATAGTATCGTAAATTGGTCAAGTTTCGTTATTAAAAACATAACTTAATGTTGTGTTGTACGCTCTCCAGCAGTTATAATTCCTGTAATATTTTAAGTCGAATGAATTATTAAATGCACTTAGTTGAAAGAGAGAGAGACAGGGAATTTGTTTTGCAAGATATAACCCACCCCAATTTTGTTCATTATTTAAAAGGATGTAGTTTGTTGTACATATACGAGTTAAAGGTCCTTTGACTAACTTTAAATAATAATATTTGCAAACTTCTAGTCAATTTCCATTTGCAGACAATTCTCTCTTATTATTATTGATTTGATAAAACTGTTTATGGAATGCAACAAATGAATGAATCATATTTAATAGAGACGTCGCGACGTCTTGATCGTTATTTTGTTACCACCACCCTCTCTTCTTATACTACAATAATAAAGAAAAGAACGCAAATTGTCCCCCATGATGCGGTTACGGTTTAAATCAGTCAAGATTCAACTGTGTGCATAAAACTTTTATGATGTCGTAAAACTTCCGTCTAATGTGCAATCCCGAAATTCCACACACAAGTACAAAATGCAAAACGTTATGTTAAATTATTGGATTAAGAACGTGATTCAACTTCATTTACTAAATACGAACAGATTTTTGTAATTTTATTGGAAATTGTAATAGAATTTTAACATTCCACCATCCAATAAATTTCGACAATATGGTATTGGTTGAAATTGAAAATTCTACCATGATCGGTTTCGAATACTCATGTTCATCTTCAGCTGTGTGTCAAATTCGATTGTTTAAGCATAAAAACGTACAGGTTTCCAACAACTGAAGAAGGGATATGATCATCCGAAACTGATCCTGTCAGAATCAACAAACAAATTAATAAAGTTTTTACTTTCATTTACTTTAATCAGTAACATATTTACTGTCTGATCCTTAAGGATTATCGAAGACACTTGTAGCGTATTTTATTATGATTCAAGTACACGATCGAGTTTACGATAAATGCAAACATAGTGATACAAGTGGGCGAAATAGAAAAATAGTGGAAAAAAAGTATTATTGAAGAGACGGTGTCAATAGTAAATCATATCATATTGTCGACAAAACAAAATGTCATCAATAAATGTAGGTTTATGAATAGGAGCGAACCTTTATATGAGATTATATTGTTAGATATTGCTTATAAACCCATATATCATTTATCGAATTCATAATTTAATTATTTATAATCATAACAGCACAAATTACATACGTTATTTTCCGAAATACCTAGTTGGATAATTTTTCACTGTTTTTCCCGTAGGTATAACTAATAATTCTTTATACAAAACTGAATCTGTCTATCAACAAGAAAATGTTGTTGCCACCATTCTTATCAGACTACTCGATCTATTTCGTGAACTCTCCTTTTTCGCTCAATAAATATTTCAAATAGCGACTGTCACGTTAACTTGAATAATGTCTTGCCAATAAATTTGTCCATCGTTTCAGTAACGGATTTATTGGAAAATTTTAATATTTATAGACGATAGAAGAACGGGAAAATGTATATTCAAGTTTGAGTAAAAGTGGTGGTTAATCCTCCCCATATTTCTCGAGCATATAGTTGCGAAAACTTTTTTTTACTCGAAAAACTAGTATTTTTGCTAGAATAGATTTTTTAATTTTATATAGCGCCGCTACTCATCCTACCATTATCCGTATTCCGTTGTTCTAAACAGCATCTGCATCCGTTTCATGAATATCCATATAGATTTGCATATCTGTATCACCACAATTTACAAGCAGTGCAAGTAACGGCTGCGCTGCCACCACCTGCATACCGAATCTGGGGGTTGTAGCAGCAGCAGCACCGACAACTACCACCCTAGTGGCAGAATAGTGTCGGTGGTATTTTTGCATTTATCTGTGTTAACTTCACCATGTGAGAATATACATGATCATAACTATAGTCCGTGTGTTACATTGAAATCCGTCCCATCAGGTTGAAATATGACCAGAGTAACTGGTTAGTTGCATCTATGCCATAAAATAAAGTAATTTATTATTTATAATTTACAAAAATTATTGACAACCTTGCCATTATTTTGCTTAAAGCAACTAGTTTTATTATTTGATGATATTTATGCATAAAATATAAAACTAATTTCAAATGGAATGCGTTTCCAGTAATTGTGTTTTCATAGGCGCAACGCCTAAAAGTTCCTCTCCGCCGTCCGCTACGAGAGATGAAATAAATTCAATTTTAATTGGACAGTTTGCTGAATTGTATCCAAAACTTTATTCATAAAGATTACACTTTGATACGCTGAACTTTGTTTTAGAATTGGAAACATAAATCATTGAAAATTGAGAGAAAAAAAAATATATAAAACAAAATTTCAATATAATTTTTATGTTAATCAATTTCCAAAATGAAAAGAAAATACTACTAAAAGTATAAAGTATTGGAAAAGTTGCCAATTAAATTTAATGAAATCGCTATGTTGATTTTTCCAATAGAATGATTATTGGCAACAATTAATAATCAACTCCGTTTTCACAAGTTGATTTTTAAAAAATACATACGAAAATTGAGAAACATTTCGCAAATGTGTCTTTTTACTCTTTTTTTTTTGGGGTAGGTATTTTAGTATCGAAAAAGGTGCGTATAACTAACTTTCTTACCAATTGCAGACATAATTACGTACTTCATTAGACGGAAGAACGCCCAAAAACTGAACTTGAGAGTTTTTAACATGTTCTGTAATATTAAGAGCAAATTAACTAGAGCCTGTTTTAATAACTTATTTACTCTACACTCCCCCCGTTCTCTCTTTCTGTCTCTCTTCTCCTACCATCCTACCCTTATAACAGAGTCATAAATTCCAAGTTAAAATAGGGGAAGATCCATCTTTCTTTTCTTCTTTTTCTCCTCTCTTCTAATCATATCCTTCGAAACAACACAGAACATGCATATTAATAATATTATTAGAATGATTAATTAGTTGATTTTATTCTTATTCAAAACTTGACCTTAAAACTAATCTTAACTATTAGGTATACTAAAAGTTAAGTGTAATTCTCGCAAAGTTTCTTCTTCGGTGTTTCCTTGATTAGTAACCAACGGTTAGAAGTCCCTGGGGCTCTTGTAAACGTTGACAAGGAGAAGTTTGTACATCAATACTAATTTCCTGTATAATCCGATGATTTTCCAGCTATATTCATAGGACGAGACCACGATACCAAAACAGGGTGAGAATCACTAAAGGTAAACAACAAACACTAGTTCAACTATAGTATTGCTCTCTGGATAAGTTTCTTCTTTAATTTCATGGTCTTTGTTTTAAGACAACAAATCCAATTTTGTCTCCAGGATTTGTTTTTGTCTGTCTTCCACTGATTATTATAATTGTTTTGATTTTGACCGTATACGATTTTTATTTTTTCGTTTGATGTTTAAGACTTCTTTTTTTGTTGTGTTGAATGGTATATGCCTCTAGGCACGTTTATCAACGTAATTTGTGCCCTACCATTGTCTGTTTATTTAGGATGTAAAAATATTATCCCTCTTCCGACAAACAACGCAAAACACTCTGCAAATTATTACATTATTCTTTTTTTGCCGCCACTCTCCTCTGGAACGTTTTTTTTTTTTATCCCAGAAAAGGAATAGATAGCGTTTTATCAAAGTGCGTGCCAGGAATGGGGCGACGCGTAAAAATGACTGGCTATTTTTATATTCTAATGTTGGGTGGTAGTACGTCGGTATAAAGTGGTGCATTAGTGAAATTAATTGCTCAGTTCGCTCTCTTGACTACCTCTTTTCCCCCGTTACGTTTCTAGTGTCTGTTACAGTCGGGGGTGGGAAAAAAACTCAATTTTTTTAATATAAATCTAACGAATGTTAAATATATACGCAAATAGTAGTTTCACCCACAGCACCTACTACAGAATTGTTAATGTTAGTTTATATAAAAGGACAAAAGATATGGTCGGTGCATATTCGCCTCGAATAAATGCAAATAATAAACAATTATTTAGATGGGTTATATGTGCAACACAAAAAAAAAACAATAGGATATATTTTTTTTAAATAGGTGCGCGCTATTTTACATAAAATGGGCGGCATATAATCAACATTGATATATATCTATGCACTAGTCATGCTAGTTATTTTAAAAGAAAAACAAATTCGCCAACGAATAGTTGCTGTTTTGAAAAATATGTTCCACCTTCTGTGTGAAATTTGAAAAGTTTCTCTCAACTTGAATTTGCATGTGATTTTTTTTTCTTCTTCTTCTTCCATCAAGTTGTCGTATACTATCTCATATCGTTCTGTTTTCACGTTCACATACACTTCTGAAACTCCTTAACGAGATTACATCGAAAACTTTGACTGAAGTATAAATTTTTAAAAGCGCATTAAGGATGCAGTTGAGCTTTAGTAGAATTATCTTTTTAACACCAGAACGAGCATGTTTGCAATGACCGTCAGCTACATACAAAGATTACTAAACTACAAAGAAGTGAACGTTTTTTTTTTCTTTGTATCTTCAAATAGTAATGTGAATAACAATAGTCGCAGTTGTGTCGACAGAGCTAAGCTTAACAAATAGCATAGCATTTTCAACTTTTAATTTCCGTTAAGCTAACGACTTTACTTAATACCTGTCCTTTGGGGTGTGTGCATGTCAGATGGACCCTTTCTCTCTCTCTCTCTCTCTCTCTTTCTCTCCCTTAAATTGTTCTACATTAAGGTCGGTTCCGAATCTCTGTGCTTTAAGCTTAAAACATCACCGCTGTTTCGCATCAATCTTTCTTTCAGTTTCACAAAGTTCCGGTTTCATTACGTAAAAGATTCATCTTGTGGACGGTTCTGTGTGTCGTTGGCTCTCTCTCTCTCTCTTTCCCTGTATTGCATCCAATTGCCTGGATATCGTCGCAGGGATTTTAGTGAATTTCCCCCCTCTCGTACCTTAATAAAGGATAATGCGCCAAAGAAGGCTTGTTAGATTATCTGAGAAATACAAAGAAGTCGATAAAAAGACGGCGGTCGGTCGGTGGAAGGTTAAAATTTTCACAGTTTTGTATTATTTTGTGTTGGTTGTTGAGGAAGAACAAGTGTTTCTATTTGACAAACTTTCTTAATACAATAAATAATTGGAATTGTTGTTGAGTTGAAAGAGTCTCTAGGTGTACGTCATCAATTTCCACAACAGTTCACTGAAAGCAAAATCCTGATCGTATTGTAACAGTTTTGTTTGAAAGACTAGAATGGTGTGGAAGAACAATAGTGGAGAAATAATTAGACGTACCTACTGTTTGGTTTCGAGAACAAAAACCGTTTACGCTGCTATCGTATTCTACTAGAATTTTATAGAAATATTTAATGGATAGATATTTAGTAAAAGACTATTAATGCCATTATCTGGCTCAGTGACTTTAAAAATGCACTTCACTAACGGCAATTGAAATTTTTTATATCCTCGATATTTTTTTCGTTATCAGTTTCATTCGATTTTTGTCATATCATTAGTAAATATGTATAAATGTCATGTCCATTAAACGAAATTTTGGGGAAATTTTATGGCATGTAAAGTTAGACATTTTATTGGATAATATGCGACATGTTGGCTATAAAATTTTATCGTAAAAACATGCAAAATAAAATTTCACTTGTAGTACCAAGATCCATCTCGTTTCACTCCCTCTCTGTGATGGCTAGGAAAATATCAACAAAATTTACTGCCTATCATATTGAAAACAATATCAAATATACTAATTGCATCGATTCTTGACATGTTTGAAGGGTTTTATTGTAATATTTGCCCAATTTGTACACAAAAATCGTCAAGTTACAAAGTTGCTGGTAATTAATTAAAGAATTTGAAAAATGAGCTTGAATACCTACCTGCCAGTTTGTCCCGTGTTCTACCTGATAATATCATTAAAAAATCAACATCAACATGCTCGACGAGAAAGGTATAAAACTATACTGAAATAATTATTTGCACCTACAACAGTTATAGTCTAAGAAGGTAAACTGAGACATTTTTACATTGTCGTCGTTGGTTTTATGCATTTTTTAAGATGTTTAGTGTGCAATAAAATTCTCGTCCTCTCGGGCAGTTTTAGTTTGAAAACGGCTTTAATAAATGAAACTCACTCTTCTTCTACATGCACACACACTAATAAACTGTGCGCTCATAACAAGATGTGTCTGTAAAGTGTCCTTTACAATTTCCATATTAAACACATAAGTGTTTACTAAACGAAAAAAAAAGTGAAAATAAATTTTTTAAAGCTTTCTATTCTCCTCTTTTTTCTCGTAATCGTTCCAAAATATTTCAAGTTCGGATTAAATTGTAATGTGAAACAAGAATTTATGTTTAAAGCCATCATACCACCCTATACTGAAAACTATGTGTACAATACGAAATTATTTATTGTTTTCGAGGTAATGTTATAAATTCGTGTTAGCATCAGGATTAATATATTATTATCAGTTTTGATATATCGCCTGCCCGAGTTCGCTGTTTTACCGATTAAAATTCAATTATGGAATTTAGCAATTAAAACTGATGCTTGGGCTGTTGTGCAATTTCCCAATTCTAACACAAGCAATACATATATAAAAATATATATGTATATGTATATAGATGATTGTAAAATTGGAATTGATCTTGTTGTTGTATTGTCTAAAATTGCGGTCACTATTGATGATATACCCTATACAAGACCACCATCAGTTTAATTACTTTCCTCTCTCCCTCTGCAAAACTTGAATCGCATACAGCTGAGTTGATTAATTCTCATCAGTGAACATGCTCTCTACCTCGCTTTAAGTTTCTCGCTGAATTGACTTGGATATTCTTCACCGTATCCTGGAATTCTTCACACAGATAAAGTTCGGATGTTTCGCTGAATTCCATTTCGAGTTTCATTAGAGTTGTCGCTGTTTCTTGCTGATGTTGTTGATAGTAGTAGTAACTAGTAGTAGTAGTCGAATAAGATTCGCAAGGTAAACGTCTAGGAATTCATCTTCCCTGTTGTAAAGGTATATCTATGCATGTGTGGGGGTGGATATGTCAAATGACGACATCTCCGTGGATCCGTGCACGTGCGCGCCAAGAGGAAGGATGACAGTAGCAAACGACAGAGGAGGAAGGACGTCAATGGAAAGGCGCGACATGAATATCCATGACTACATGATGGATCGCGTCAGTTATTAATGGTTCCTGGGTTGCCATTACTAGAACGAGATCTTTCCCTTCTAAAAACGACCGTCATCATACCATCTCACTATACTCAACCCACACACACACCCTCTCTACCCATTTCTTATCTTGTTACAAGTTCCAACTTCAGAAATTTAACAGAAAGTAAATCTTCCATTCATCAATTTGTCCCTGAGGTAGTATAGAATTTCTTTAGCTTTGTTCTCTCTAAAACATATAGCTACTATACATGTATTATAAAATAATAAATTAAAGTCTTTTTGAATTGAAATTCTTGTAGAAATTTAACAACAACGAACTTAACTACGACTTCCTGTGAATTAATCCCTGAATACAAGAAGCAAAGGTTATTTGTTGTTGCTGTATTATAAACAAGTTCGCTTAAGTATTCCTTGATTGAGTATTTGCCTGGGGTAAGAAGCTGAGGGATCTGTGTTGTAAATTAGATTAATTCCTAATTACAGAACGTAAACTTTACATTATTTCTTGCTGACAAAACAAGTCCTTAAATTTGTCTCGAATATTTTTTTATCCATTTTTAGATAGGCAAAACAGACAATAATCCAAGTAAATTATTGAAATTTAATAGTGAATTGCTGCCAGTTGAATGAAAGACAAGTTCTTTGCTGATTCAGGAAATGAGCTATAATTTACACAACGAATAGAAATGAGGATTATTCGCTTTTATGTTGTAGTAGCTTTCACAGAAAGATACGTGAAAGCGTCTTCTTGCCTGCCACACAATTGGATTAACCGTTTATCGCAGTGTAGTATTCAGTTTGAATGTGTTCCATCTGCAATGTGTGTGCGCGCATTATTTTCACAGGGTCGCCGCCGTTGTTTACCTAATGATATTCACCTGTTGAGTTGACAGTTTGGCTTACACACAAAGAGCTTTCGGTGAGACCTTCTAATTGCGTAAGCGTTCTCGATCCGGATAAGCTTACACTGACCGTGTCAGTATGCTTTCATTGTCATAACTTTAAAATGCGAACCTTACGTTTTACCATTACATCTTTATTATTTCTGAGGTCACATAGTTGAATTCTATCCTGATTCTGTTTTGCTTCTTTCCCTGCAAGAAAATTCGTTACCCCGTAGTTATATGTGCATGCTAGATTATAGTCCTGGAACAAGCGTCTCTTGTGACAGTATCAAATTCCCGTCGTGTTTGCTTGATAAATTTCGTTCCCGAGTTTCATAGAAGTGACAGAGAAGAGAGGCGGTTTGGGTTCCTTGGTAATTTTAGATTCGGATCGTTAGCGGTGTTCCGCTGATTGCCGCTGGTGGCGACGCTGTTTGAATAACCAAATGAGTTGTCTTATTTGGCAATTACAGGCCGAATGGGAAGAAAAATTGTGATAAAGTGGATGGAAACCGGTGGCGATATGAATGGTGGTGTGGTAGTGGTAGATGTGCTGCTGCAGAGCACAAATATTGATTTATGTCCAATGCGATAACCACCAACCAACCAACCAAGCCTGGTTTGGCATTATTCCTTAATATATTTTTCTCTCAACTACGCCAGCTACGAATTTCGAATAAGATATGTAGATCTGGTCCAGTTTCTCCTACTATTCGAGAAATTCTGGAACCATTCAACATGAATACCATCTGCAATTCTAAAATACATGAACAGGAACCGTTCCCCCTGTTTTCGCAAATGGTGGTACGATGAAATAATCAAATATAAACGGGAGTTATATTGCCCGACACGACAGATAATACGAAACAATTTACATTCCTGATTCTATCTTGCTAATTCGTTTTGTAACTACAATCAGAATGTACAATAATATCGGTGGATCAACAAATTGGTATTGACGAGAAAAAATCTATAATATTTAAATCGATTTATAACAATTTTGGGCTTGTTTTTATTCCACTCGTATACGCATGTAATAAACTATTCTCATTTACATCAAAACGCTATTTAAGAATTTTACAAAATATATAACAGTCATCAGCCTTGACTGAGCGATAAATTACCCTTTTCTATTTTTAAACCACATCAACAAACCAACCCTACGCAGCTCCGCTTCAAACATCCTCCACATCATTGTTTATCAAAAGAGAAGAGCGTGTAAACTGGAGAACTTTTAAAATACGACTCCTCTCATCTCTAAACGGTTATCACAACAATTCAGATCAAATATCACATTTATAATGAGACGAATCACAGATTATATTTTCACGATTTCACAGAACTGTCATATCTTGTTATCGCCGTAGCGAAAATAGTGCGAGAAAAAAAAAGATAAAGAGACAATTCCGGATGTCGGGTCCTTGCCAGATTGTCATGAATATTGCCTTGATCCGACTTTAAGGGATAGAAAGAATATAACCGGGACTCAGTTGCCTGGCCCTTATACAAATTGAATTTTCCGATGTCTGGTCAGTTTGAATTTTTCAAGTAAACCATTGACTGAAAGAATATTCGGTCGTACATCGAATCTGATAAGATTATATAGCTATATAGGAGTATAATTAATCATTTATTTGATTGATTACCTTAGATTATGGTAAACACTAATGCACATTAAGGGAATTATGTTTGCATTTCTTGAATCCGTTTGATATCAAGTGATATTACGCGGCATGTGCCTTTATGAAAATGATTTTTCATGCGTAACGTTCCTTTCTTGTGTAATAAACCAGACAACGAGGCGACGCCAGCTATTTCCCTCAATATTGTGAACATAGGGAGGCGGAATAATTTCGTTTTGGTAGATATTTGATTTTTCCTCTCGTCTTCGTTGGCGGCGGCATCTCAGTGTCTTCTTCATCTTTTTAACGAACGTAACTTTAGGAAGACACAAAAAAAAATCCACGTCGATAATTTTATTTGCCGACCATGAAAAGAAAAAAAGGTCTCTCATGCATTACCATCTATACAATATAAAGTCTCTCTAGAGAATCGGATACAAATTCATCAAATCAGATTCGATTCGAGGTGTTGGGGATACTGTAACAGGATTTACAGGACTAGGTGAATACCAACCAAACTGACCACCTTTTGACGCACACAAAATCGATGGCTACCGATAACAGTTGTTGAATAGATTGGTCGGCAAAAATGCGAGGATATTCAGGGTGAATGCTCACCACTGGATACGATATTTGTATGCATTCAAATCTAAATATTTACATTTGAAATATGAACACAAATGAGGTTTGGAGAGAAAAAAAAAACGTACAGACAAATGGCAGGAAAGAACCAATACAGGAATTCATCATGTAAATTGTTGTCATTAGGTCAGGATCACAATCGCACCCTCATGTCGTTACTGTTCTTGTTTGATATATATAACGATTATTTCCTGGAAACTTTCAATCAATTTCAAAAGTATTTTATTACGTGTATTCGTGTGAAAGTGGTTGATTGTCGAGGCGACGATGGCAACAAAATAGGTTACTCCAGGGGGATCCAAATGCTATTCTAACGACATAAATGTACCCCAATGTCCATTAAGGCAAGTCCGGGTAACATGCGTCGTCTATACTGATATGATTCGCAGCGACGTCCAACATAATGTATCCTGAGGCAGAGCAGAACACCCCCTTGAACCTTCTCTGTCTGTTTGCCATTTGGATATTGATTTTCTGCTTCATCGGCTTGTTTTATAGTCAGTGAAACTGATGCAAGTCGAAATAAAGCTAAACATATATTTGATCGATTCTGTCTCTATCTCTCTATTTATCCCCACCCTACTCTGTGATAAGAATTTACTTATCAAATTAATATTGTTATGCATTGATTTCATTGTGTTGTTCTATTGTTGCAGGAGAAAAACCGTACAAGTGCTCGTGGGAAGGATGCGAATGGCGATTTGCTAGATCAGATGAATTGACCCGCCATTACCGCAAACATACAGGAGCTAAGCCGTTCAAGTGCCGCCATTGCGACCGATGTTTCAGTCGTTCAGACCATCTGGCTCTGCATATGAAACGTCACGCTTAAACGGCCTACCTCACCGCCGCATCACTGCCAGTTACCGCTAGTGTACATATAACTGAAAAATATATACATATATATAAATATACAAGAAATAGAAAAGAAAAAAGATGAAAAAACAGATAATATACATAAATAGATACTATAATAAACAAATTAGGTGTGGACTCCTGGAGCAAACACGCAAAAACGTAGTAAAAAAACCGAGGGATTATTTGGTTCCTCAGTGATGTTCTTTCCTGTGATCGACTATGTCAGCTAGGGCCGAACACACACACACTCTGATATAATACAGATGCTGTAGCTATAAATTGAACTCCTAACAGATTTTTATAAACAATTCTCCGTTAAAACAATTTTTTCTCTGATTTTCAGTTCAAACGTCCTAGCGACAATAAAATTTTGTTATTATCAATAAAATTGATGAAGAAATTTTTTTACAAAAGTCAAAATTGTAAGGTTGCGAATACACGAAGAGATTCTTCTCCCCCAACTTTTCTCTTTCTCTCCCGACAACTAAACAGGAAATTTTTGTAGCAAAAGAATGGGAAATTTAGGAGTGAAAAATCTCTCCGTGTATACGCACCCTAATGTTATTTCTATTTTCGAATCGGTCAGAATAATAAATAATTAGCATAACAGGGTGAGATATCGTTTAGATTCATTTTATTAACATAAATTAATGGAGATTTGTGGATTTTCCCCCTTTTTCCTTACCCTTCCCTTTTATACTATAGTTAGTCATAAATTAAGTTAAATTTAGTCTGTACGAATGTGTCAAAGTATTAACTGAAGACTGTGCTAGGCGCACACCGCCGGATATTAGGCTAAATGTCATTATTTGTAATAATAATAATAGAGAAAAAAACAAACAAAATCAAAACATTGTAGTGTAAAAAAATGAGTTTTTTGAAAAGAAACTGATTAATGAAAAGTATTAAGAAAAATTAATAATAATAAAATAGGCAATTATATTTTTTGAGAAAGTGACCTTGGATGAAAATCTACTTTTTTCAAAAATAAAAAAAATAATAATAATAAAATGCAACGATATGTATAAGCCGTGTACAGTTGTGTATTAACGTACATTGTGCATTTCTAATGCGCGGCTTACACCATCCCATCGTTCATCTAGTATTTTAGATGATGGTGATGGTGGTAATTAGTCGCCAACCTCCGACGCATTCCTTCTCTATGCATTCTATATTTCTACATGCCCCCTGACCCTAAAACATAGTGTGACTGTTGTGCGATCAAAGCCCGTGTGTATAAAAAAAATTAGTGTTATTATAGCATTTTGTACAGCTGCATGCTTTGTTAATTAGTTTAATGCATTTTATTGTCAAACGATATTTGGGATCAGGGACTATTTTGGTCCTTTTTGCCAATCATCAAATTTTGTTAGAGAGAAACAAGTCACGACGAACGAGCTTGTGGTGGGTGAATGTTGTTAATATGTAAAGAAAAACAAAAAAAAAATGGAAGCAAGGAAGAGAGCAAGCAAGCAACCAAAAGAATGGATGTGTGTGTGCAACCGATAAGTTCTCTTGTTGTTCTTCCGGGCACTTCTTAGTAATTAGATGTCCCTCAGAGTAATATATTAATATATTAGTTTGTAACACGAGTTTTTTACCTGCTGGATACGAATGTTGTTGATGTTTTTCAATTGATGAATTTTTCTACTACGGCAAACTATTTTTGGTCGCCAATAATTTTTCATTTTCTAATTTTTCTAGTTTTGTTTCGGTATGCTTTCTCTGTCCTGTCTTTGAACCAAGTTGTCGAACCGACCGGCCGGCCGCTGCTTCCCTAATTATTACACCACAATTTTAATAAAACACAACTGTCTACAAACACACAAAAAAGGAATTGATTTTCTACCAATTTTTCTAGTAAAAGGATATAGAAATCAGTAATTGATGAATATAAAACGGTTCGACTTCTCGGTACAGGTACCTGTTTCTTAGAGAATGTTTAATATGGCCCTCCTTTCCTCCCCCATCCCCCTGCCTAAATGTGACATTCTTTCATGTTCATGTTGTCTCCCAGAGACCATTATAAATCACTAGAATAATCTAAGAGGAGAATTGATGAAAACAATTATGTTGAAAAGCCACCAATGAACTGGAGCGAAACATTTCCAAAATTATTGTTAATTAGCTACTAATTGATGGGTTGCTGGTTGCGTCTTTCTATTATGTTTATAAATAATAATAATAATATACATGTATAGTGCAATTGTAAACCGTTTGAAAGAGCGAAAAACCCACCCAAGTAAAAGCCAATTAGTGTTCTTAATTAAATAATTAAATAAATCATCGTTCTTGTTTTTGTGTTGTTGTGTGTGTTTATAATAATATCTTTCTAAAAACGAGAACGAACGGCTCTTGTCCTGGATTGTTTTAAGGGGTTGTTAATATTCTTTTCATGCTTTGATATTAGATTGGAATTGTTCATCTATTTCAACTAGTTTTTATATCATAAATCATCTAAATAATATTCTAGTGATTTACAATTGACTCTGTTATATTGTCTTTTAGTTCGTACGCTCGCCGGCTTTGCTGTTTTGCAGGCCGGGAATAGTTTTTAAGATGATTAGGAAATATCATTATTATTATTATTATTATTAT
>JAZBHA010001255.1:0-25441 GCA_037464855.1 Iselma pallidipennis | reverse complement strand
AAATTATTGTATATTTGGGTTTTTTAACGTCACAGAAAGCCAATGTTAATTACTACAAAAACTCCCATAAGCTGTTACACAGGCTACTAATTCTATGTGAATGGTCGGTTTTCTTACAAGATCCAATACAACATGCGCTTACACCATGCACTTACCCTTCCCCTATGTGAATGTACGGTGAGATCTCTAGCAGAACAAACTTTTAGTTTTAGTTTAGTTTTAATAAAAACACTATATTAAAGCATTAAATGTACCTAGGTATCCTGTTTTTGTTTAATGAGTTAAGGGTTGGAAGGCGACCAGCGCAATCCACCTGTAGGTTCTATTTCTATTTTACCTGCTTTTTACCACTTTTGAGTCCCTAATAATTACAGATTTTAACAAACTTTCTGACCAATTAACCGGAAAAACTCTACCTTGTTAATGTTAGGAAAACTATAGAAGAATCAGAAATAGATGTCAAAATGTGTTGATACACATTTAGTAAATGAAAATGTGTGGGTACTCTGTCAATTTGAATTATTTTCATTACACGTTATTTTCGATTATTCGTAAATACTCGATCTATTAACTTCTAATTTCAATTAATTATCACTTGAAAATTAGGATTACTTAAGTACATTTTATGGGGTTTAATATAGAACACCAAAATCTAATTAAATGAAAATGACAACACTCTATTCCTTCCTTAAATTCCTGCCCTTTTACAAACATATAAACTTATGTCAACAATATCATTACACCTATACCTTATGTTTTAAAAACAGAAGAAGTTCAAATATTTGACATAGTGCCGACTTGTTAATTACCATCGAAAACAGAAAAATTTTAATAGACCTATCAACACTATCACCCATCTGTTTGACCTTTTCTTAGAGAAATTTAAAAATAAACCTCCCTCTAAATAAGTATTTATCATTTTCTATTTTCAAAAACAATATTAAATTTAGGAAAAATAAGAGAGAAAAAAAGTAATGATAAAACTGTTGTGCAAATCGTAGGAAAGTTGACTGGATCACCTGTAAGCCATCTGAATTATTTACGCCCCACAATAATAACAGGCCCTGTCTGCTATATGAATCAATTAATCACGCTTGAACTAAGCTCAATAATCCCCCTACGATCCGATTATTCGGCTCTTTGCCTATTAGCTCCCTCACCCCTATCAGTATTTCTGGACATACTGTACTGTCTAATTGATAAAATATTCCAACTATGCAGTATAGAATTCGGGAAATATTTTTCACGAAACAATAAAACAGAAAAAAACACTATAGTCGTTCATATTTTTTTGCATTATTTCGATTCGTTTTATAATAATTCTTCGAATAGTTTTTATTTTAAATTTTTGATTGATTGAAATTAGAAAAAAAAAGGAAGAATTGATGATAATAATAATAAGAATAAAATGTTTTAAACGGGGTTGAACTACTAAACACTAATAAGTATGACGTTGCATGAAATTCCGATTAAAAGAGTTAAATAGGCAACAAAGGATTTATGTTTCGGATTAACACCCTCAAATTTGTTAAATGTATTCTGACTGAGTTTGAATTTAAATCTGAAGATTGATGAAGTTTACCGCAGGTGGCTGTTGTTACCCCCAAATATCTGATCTTGTTAACAGTGTCAATTTAGATCACATAAACCTGTTCTACACACTTTCATTCATCTATTATTTTTACTCCAGTACACTTTTTGGAAAAAAGATAGTTTTCTCTATTTTGCGTTTATAAGGAACTAATCTCAATATTATTAACGTATAGGTCCAGAAAAAGTTAAAAAAACTAATGAAGGAAAACATTTTTTCCTTAAAATAACTGCTCGACCATGTAGAAAACGCACCCTCTGTTGTTAATATCAGTATGACCATGACCAACTGCAACATTGCACATACGAGATTCACTAGTTATAGATGTCTGATAACATGTTAATTTTTAATCTTAAAAGGCGTAAAAAGTGTACAATAGAAGAAATAGTATAAAAGCTTCTTTCATAAGGTTGTTGTCGCACTTGTCCTTTAGAAAACGCGTCTCTTTTTTTAAACCTGGACGCATGCGACAAAATCATGCCCTATGGAACTAGTTTTTTAATACTTATGCTTATACTATTCTCTAATTGAAGGGATGTTGTTGTTCCAGCCGCTGGACTAGGTCTGTTATGCGGCATGTGCTGCAGACCTATTAGCGATCGATTTCTTCTAAGAATAATGGATATCTCTTATCATGAACATTGTGTAGAATGTTGTGCTTGTGGTGATCGTCTTCATCATACCTGTTTCGTTAAAGATTCCAAACTGTACTGTCGACTGGACTATGACAGGTAAGTCCTTAAGAGTTTCCCGTTTTTTTTTTTTATAAAATTATATAAAAAGCGCCTACCAAGGGCCGATCTTACTGATTCCTTGAATTATTGTAAAGAATACATTTCCATCTTACAATTAGTTCCCATCTAAGGGAGATTTTCTTTAAACAAGAACAGCAGAAAAAATAGGAAGAAAGTACCATACGATTTATCTGTTGTCTTGTTCTTGGCACTTTTCCATTAACTATGAAAAATTAATTTGACACCAAATAAAAAATGGGGCTAATAAACCCGGAAAAGAATTTTCTTTTATGAAAAAGACGTTTCAGCAAAAATAAAGAAAGAGTAGTACTAACAGGAGTTTCAGGCCTTGAAACCAATATTTCCCAGTTATTCTGTGATATACCTACCTATCGGTAGGTAAAAGTCAACTTCTTTTTTTAAATTGTGAATCATAACTAATCAATGAAAAGGTTTTTGAAATTTTATTAAAAGTGATAAGGTCTTTGTGAAAATAAGCTGAAGTTTCTCTATAGAAGCAACTATAAAAAATTGCTTTTTCAAATTCTTTTGCTATAAATCGCTGGATGCTTTCCGTTAAATTCCACAATTCAACTCATATCTTGTTGCTTCAATAAATTTTCTTCTTTTTTTTTATATCCTAAAACGAAATTCCATTGTTTAGTATAGCGTAAAGTTTCTCTATTTTCGTATCCCCTATTGTTCCATTAGATTCCTATATATCTCAATGAAGGGTTTCTTTTATATGTCTCTGGATGATTGTGTATATTCCGCACCAACCCTCTACTACTGCTGACTGCTGCTGCATATGTGTGACACACAGGATTACGATTTGTGCCAAAAAGAACTTACGGCAGGCAGCATATTGCCAACATACAGTCGTCGACGTCGTCCTGATCGTCGTCATCATCCCCCCTGATTTAGTCAATATGTTCTGAAACGTCGCGTGCCGTGGTTTATATTATTGGAACACCCTGAAGGAATACAAGTCTTTTTATATTTAGATATCTCTATAAGACGAATATTGAATTTGACAAATTTGCCAAAAAACAAAAAGTCATTTGATTTTATTTTAGTGGAGTAGGAAAAACCTTAGTAATTGTTCTAGTTACGAAATGTTGTCATAAAACAGTAATTTCTGAAGATTTTCTAGACATTTACTCTTTTCATTAGATACAATAATTGCCAAGCCAAGGGCCATCTAGTTTATAAATGTCTGGATGAAAGGGGGTCGGTGGTGATGGAAGGGTAGTCCAGTCACGTGATCACATTGCCCACGGCCGGGATATTGAAGCTGGCTGGTCAACAACGACCTCATGTCTATATGTGTGTGTGTCGTTCTTGTGTAAATATTGCTCTGTTTCAGTCTTTAGTCAGCCGTGAGATTTCTGAGTTTTCATAAAGCTCTCTCTCCCATTGACATTGACTGTGTACTTTATTCTGAAATTCTGTATTTGTTAGGATTAAATCATGGTACAATTGTCCGCAAAATTTATATGAATTTCACCAAAATCTTCCCACTGATATTATAGATATAGGGTTGAAACAACACTCTCTAATATATACTACGTTTACGTCTTTTGCGGAACGAATATTTCCTAAAGGCATATCTCTACTCTAAAGTGTAGCTGTGACAGAACCTTTGGCGCTTTTCACTTCCGATTGCTTGAAGGTGCTTTGAATAAACTTCTGTCCTCGTATCTATGTCATTCAAGCAACCTTCGATCCGAAAGTAAATATTTGGCGAGTTTCTAAGAAAAGTCACTAACTTTCAGAGAAATGAGTTTTTGTCAAAGACACGCTCTCTCTCTCTCTCTCTCTCTCTCTTCATTCTATCCTACTTCATTTAAACTCTGCCTATTTGACTTTACGACTCTAAAAACTTTTGATCAATGGTGTGTAAACTCACTAATTACTTTTCTTCGGTACTTTGTTGAAGGAAAAATATCCAAAAAGGAAAATGACTAAGAACGGGTGTAGTAGGTTGATATTAAATTTAGAATTTTCAGTATAAAATTTTAAATATCAATTTATTGTATCGCGTTACGGATTATAGAGATAGCGCGAAAGAACAAACGAGACTAAAGGGCACATATGACGCCACGAACACACACAACTTGTGACTTCTCCGCCCTTACGGCTTTTTTAAATGGTGATATATACTGAGTTACATGGGGTCGTAGCAGTGGATGTGGGGCGGATTTGTGCCGCAAATACAGCGGCGTACGCATAAGAATTCACATTAATCACAATTCAATTTAAAAAAAAAAAAACACCAACCAATGACGTTTAAATGAAAATTTTTTCAAAATTTAGATAGCTCAAATATTATAAATAATTTATAAATTTCCATTGAAAATTTAGATTTTTAATAAAAGTTTCTAGTAGATGAACCGCCCCTGTTTACAACACAACAGTCTGTTGGAAGTACACAATAGTGATGTCAGCACGTGTGGTCGCAACATAAACGACACCACAATCATATATTAAAATATGCGTCTCTCCCAAATTGTTATTTAATTCGATCACTCTATATAGTAGAGGTATAGATGAATCAGCCATGTTCATACGGAATATGCTGCATTTCATTAGATTTACAATTGTTTAGAAGGAGTAATCAGGAAAATTCAGCACATGTCTTTCAGCTCTTGCAAGAAAAGTTTTGGCTCTAAAACATGATACAAAAGCAAAGAGTCCTGAGTCTAAGTAGGTTCGTTTTGGTTGTGGAAATATAAATCTTTGAGTCTGTTTTTGTGTCCCTTTTGTGCCTTTGATTGAAATTCTGTCGTTCTTTTCCAGACTGTTCATAAAGAAATGCCTCGCCTGTTCAGAACGTATCGCCCCCGAAGAGCTAGTAATGCGTGCTAGCGACAATATCTTCCATTTACGTTGTTTTATCTGTGTTGTTTGTGGTATCCGTTTGCAAAAAGGCGATTTATATGTTATAAAACAAGGCCAACTCTTCTGTCGTTTGGATTATGAGAAAGAAGTTGAAATGATGCAAGGTTTCGGTCACGGTACAACAACAAATTTCTGTTCATACAATAATTGATTATTGAATACCATATGCCAATGGTGTCTTCTAGGTGATTATATATGCGACGAAATATTACCAACGAATCGTTCACATGATGGTAGACGTGGTCCGAAACGTCCTCGTACAATATTGACAACACAACAACGGCGAGCATTTAAAGCATCTTTTGAAGTTAGTCCGAAACCATGCCGGAAAGTTCGTGAAGCACTAGCCAAAGATACAGGACTTAGTGTACGAATAGTTCAAGTAAGTCATGAAACAACATCAAAAGCTACAGAACTACAGTAAAAGAATAAATTGCATTAATGCATTTCTGGCAACGCATCTATATCCATTTCTATTCATTTGTAAATAATAAAATTATTTCCATTAGGTTTGGTTTCAAAATCAACGAGCTAAAATGAAAAAAATGCAAAAGAAAGCACGTCAAGATAACAAAGCTGACAAAGATCCGGAAAATGATGAAAAGAAACTTACTGTAAAAGAAGAGGAACAAAGCAAGTATCCTTATTGTTTTTTCTCCTAATTTTTTTTAATAAAATCGTTATTAATTAATTAAGTAACACACTCTTTATTGTACATTCTTTGGAAAAATACAGGTCCCCGATCGACACCATTTTATAACGATAGCTGTAGTGATACAGAAACAACCGGCGGTGATGGTGATTCAATCATCCAAAACAGATCCGACACGAAACATTTCTTGAATATTAAAGAAGAATTGGATGATAATTCATATTTTAAAAGCAATCTACCATTACATCCATTTTCAGGTAAATTCCACAAACATTCTTTTCGATTTATGAATTAATGATAATTCTATACAGGTATGGGACGACGTGATGATAATTATATAAATATCTCATTTCCTAGTTCTTTAGATTCAGGACAACAGAATATGTTTTTATCACCACCATTAGCCCATCAGAATCAACAACCGGGTGGGCCCAGTTTAAATCCAATTGATCGGTTATATTCAATGCAAAATTCATATTTTTGTGGTGATGATGAACATATGATTGAACCGTAATGAATTGCTTTTTTGTTAGTCTTTTATCTATCTGTACCTACCTATATGGAAAATTTGTCATTTTTTTGGAGAGCAATGTATATTAAGACTGATATATATATCGGCACCCTTTGAATACTCTTGCACTTATCTTAATATTTGATTGATGTCACAATAATAGTAATAATAATATTACCTAATAAATACATGAAGTATTCAGTAAATGGTGGTTTGATTTCCTGAAAAAACTTACTTCTATTCTGTTATCAATTCTTATCTACTACTCCCCCTTCCTCCCGCCTCATGGATTTGTATTAGAATTCGTTCATCAGATATTTGAGCCGAAATTTACTTTTATATATATGCAACACAAACATTAAATAACAAGTTAATTTTTATTAATGCATTTATATAGATATTAGATAAACAAACAAGTCGGTATCAAATATGAAGAGTATTCAGGTGTTGTTTTCCATGTACCACTTTTATAGACACCTGCAAATGAAGATGACGGCTCTCACGGCCGATATCTAATCTCTAAGAGAGCTTATCAAAACAAAAATTCCCGAAAAATCATTTCGATCCACATATTAGTTGATTAATATCAATAATATATAAGTTTATTAAATTTCACGAGGAACACTAAAAGTACACCTAATAATGTTTACGAATCACTCTCCCCTTTTTTTTTCCTGGTTGTTGTTATAACTTGTAATCCAATAAAATCACATATTGTCGACCAGGTAATGTTAAGGTGATACTATAGGTAGGTATTTTAGAGGGTAGGTGGATTGTCGGTAATTACACGTCCAGTAACAAAGCTTAATTGTGTTTGACACTAACGATAAGTCGTGTAGTTTACAAAGCGTCCCCTTCTCAATAATCGAATATTACCTAATACTAGCATGACCTCATAGTGTGCAACATTACCATTAACTATTGTTTAGATAAGCTCTAAGTCCGGTTTATAGCAACATGTTTAATGCTACTGAATTAAAGGTAATATTAACGGAGGGAAATGTTGAGATTGTTGCAGATTGTTGAACTTTTGAGGCAAATAAAATTCTCTGAAATCTGAAGACTTCTTTCAGCTTTCAGATTACCGACAGTGAACTTTAATATTTACAAATCACTTAGGCAATAACTCAAAAACTAGACAGGAGTACTCACAATACTGACACCGTGTTAAAATTAAAAACGAGATGTTAATTTATCAAGTATGTAGTCACCCTTTTTAACATTCTCGTATTGCTTAATTGAATCGAATTCGTTTAGATCGAAAGTCACGAACTTTCAGTTAAATTATTGTTGCAGCGTTTATAAACTAAAGATCAAAGCTTAAAATCTGCAAGTTAATCCATTCCTGTGGTGAAGTCTTGCTATCAGAAAACAACAAAAACAACAGTAAACCGGAAAAGCAAAATCGTTAACATATAATCATTTAAATCAGGAAGGGTTACTTCTAAAAAAAAAAAAACGGCAGCTATTCGAACGAAAATATTCCAGTGTTTATTACTGTTGACATTGTTAACACTTGTGTGTGTGTCCAAAAAGCTTCATATAACCAATTCAAACCATTCGATCCAACCGAATGCTGCAAAAATACTGCTGAATGTCCAAACCACTAAATTTGTTCCGAACTGTATACTATTGTTTCCTGAAAAACAGGACAATAAAACACCAATAACCACAATTCATAATAATATAAAGCTCAATTTTATTTTCGTGTATGATCATAAAACTGTTCAATAAAACTATTTCTAAACTATAATATTTATTTAGGTTTCTTTCTTTTTTGTTTATTTTTTTATTTGGTGGTTCGATTTTGGCAATTGATCATATTCTAGTTTGGAAAAGATGGCTGAAGAATTCGTCTGTTGAAAACTAGGATAAGAATTCTGTCCAGCTTTGGCAGATATATATCGTGCGCCGTACTGTGCAAGAGAAAAATAGGGGTGGGCAGCTATGTGCAGGGAATCTAATATCGCCTGATCCGAGCATTCTTCACGAGCCAGCCAGAACTGTTGTCCGCGGGATTTCAGGGGAAGGAATCCACCCTCACGTTCCCTAAAACTATGCCCTAACGCTAACCAGCCCAACGCCGCCGCCACCGTCGTCGTTGTCTTAGAAACTCGTCGTCGACATATCTATTTCACTGTCGATTACTTATCGTCATTTGTCCAAATAAATTAATGAATATATTGGAAGATATAAGCAAATATATAATGTAAAGGTAATTATTAGAGAGATTACGGTGTAATTTGTTTTTTTATAAAAGTAAAAGTCATCGTCCTGTTAACAACAATATACAGATGGTTGTATAGTGTAAAGTCACCCTAATTTATGCTAGCAAACCGGTCCAGTATGCCCATAATTATTTTTCATTTTGTCATGTATAGCTTCAACAATTCGCTGATATAACCACGATAAAAGGGTGAATATACCCCTTTGTACACGTCCAACCCGACCACTGATTACGCGTTCATCAAATGATTGAAATATATCATTCTACTATCAATATATTGAGGCATTTATGGAATATCATTGTATATCAAGTAGGATAAAATATCACGTTTGAACGACAACAATTCGAAAAGTAGGTACAATTTTTCTTTTATTATATACTTTGATTAATTCCGTTACTAATTTATTATTTGCAAAGAAATATTTGTGGCTTATTTCAAACAAAAGCACAATTAAATTATCCAGTTCAGTGGGCATGTTGAATGTGTTAACCCGTTGTAGTGCTATCATTGTAGTTTTAACATCTTTATGTGGTGTGTGTGTATGTGTATATGTGGATGATATCCCCTAATTTTTATCAGGATGATTGATTGTTTTCGTTAACAACAACACGAAAAATTACCAGCAGGT
The DNA here is from genome assembly GCA_037464855.1 of Iselma pallidipennis. Classification (NCBI taxonomy): domain Eukaryota; kingdom Metazoa; phylum Arthropoda; class Insecta; order Coleoptera; family Meloidae; genus Iselma; species Iselma pallidipennis. Next base: position 16,196 of record JAZBHA010001255.1, on the reverse strand, counting down.
GGTAGTCTAACTTAAAAAATATTCAATTTGCAATCTAAAGCATCAAGTTTTTTGTTTAAAAACTACCACTTCTTCTTCGTTTATTACATAAATCGAAATCTTGTATGCCTTATATGTCAGTCGACAGCCATGTCGTAATTTCATCGAGCTGTGTGCAGCGGTTAAGTATGGTTGTCACCCCTAAAGATAGAGCAACGACGGCATTTACCCTATGGCTATTAAAATTCTCCGGGTGAGCAGAGTCGCAGTAACAGTGGCACAACTGGCGGCATGATTCACATGTAAATGGCAACACGCGCTGTGCCGATCATAATCCCTTTGGAGGTGGTAGTGGTGATGGTGGTGGTGGTGGTGGTGGCGGTGATGGCGTCGACAGTGGCGGTGATATACATACCATCAAGGACGATAATATCGTCCTAGCAAACACTAAATTTTAAATTTTTTATTAATTTGTAAATGTACCTAAAAGAGAAAAGAAAGCTCCAAAGAAAAACTCTTTTTTTAACGGTGTCACGTAGTCGATTTGTAGAGTCCTTGTTTCAACAAACATACAAATTCTAATCACGTGTCTGAGTTATCCTGTATTTGGCTAGGTGTCAACTGTATTGGAATTTTTCTGTTACAATTTAAAATTCTTCAATTGAAATACATATTTCAGTTGCAGTCCCAAATTACTTGTTTTTTCTTCATTTCCGCAAGAGTTAATTTAATTTAACCACACCTGACTTACATTTAATAAAATTGTTAATAACAATACCATCATCTTGTCTTAACTATTAGGTAAAATTCCCTGCTTTGTATATTCAACGCCTGACCTCATAATGGCTCTTAGTTCATGGTATGAGAAGAATAAAGGCATGGCAAAGACGAACACTTAAAACCGGAACTTGCGGAGGTTAAGACCAGAGTCGAGAAAATATGGCGCCATGTCGGGACTGCAATAAGGCTTTATTATCCTTTATAAACAGGTAAAAGTGGTGAAGGCAGCAAACTGGGGCGGACCCTTTTCTAAGTCGAATGAATTCGCCTATACTCTCTGTTGTCGTCCTCGTTGTTGTTGCTGTGTTATCGTCGAAAGCTCAACTTTACGACCGATCGTTTAAAAGCTCCACACACAGCTATGACAACAAGACTGACGAACTGTATGGCACAATATAATCCTATAGCACACAAACACACCGTGTATACGAAAGTATACCCAATGTTGTTATCCTAGGGACCAGCAGCCGGATATTGCAATGTTTATGCGTCAAGCTGTAAATCGTCTTGCTGGCGTCGTAAATCGCTTATTGGATTCCATTTGCTCGGTCGTTATGTAACATGTGCGAAAACGTTCCTATATACGTAATATTATAGGAACAACGACAGTTTGGAGGTCAATCGAATGCCACAACCGCAAAACGGACCGGGATATAATTTTTTTTCTGGTCTTTTTGAAGTATGTGGCACAATATGTTGCAAACTTGATGGTTTTTGCCAGCCATAAAGTCCTGTTCCTTCTACTTTTTCATGTTTTTCTTCTAAAAGAAAACAAGATATCAAAACAAAATTGTGTCCTGCTACCATACCTATTGTTGATTAGTTAGTTTAAATTTATTAATTTATTGTAAATAATGTAATATAACTTGAAAGTTGAAAGTAATGAATACAAAACTTGCACCATTAATATTCAGTAAATCATTCATATTCTATTTAAAGGTTGTGGATATGGCGAGAACCAAAGCACCTAGATGCCACCATCAGCCGTGCCGCCACGTGTCCGGAACATTAGTTGGCTATTATTCAAAGCGACCGTCGTCCCGGACCACATCAGTTAATAGTTATGAGTCTTAACTTTATCATTGTGGGCGTGTGGTCTTAATGCGGCTAACCTTACAACCAGACAGTCTAGCTTTAATTTCACACGAATTCTCTCCACCCCTATTTCGAACATACATATTAACATAATAATTAATAAATCAAATGACATATTTGATTTTTAGACGACTTCTGTGATTATTTTAATAATAAATCTTTTTCAAAAAGGAAAAGAATCGAAATCTGTCCCAATTTTATATTTATGGTCATCAATAAATCAGCCAGGTGGATGAAAAGACATTCATATAAATTTCCGTCGAAGGCTGTCGAACACAAAACAGAATAAATATCCCGTGTGCGCGCGTATCCATCCCGGAAACCTGGATGGAAAACGACGACGAGCACATTGGGTATTGGGTAGGAGAGAACTGAAGAGTACTTTCCCTCTGAAAAGTTGATCTCGAGTAAACGTTCCATACACCAACCCCTTACGTTTCTTTACCCTGCTACACTCTATGCCAGTTTAATATCTGACTGGGGTGTAGTCATCTATCAGATCCAAACAGACAAGAGTTTTATTAAAAGTCAGAGCAAGCACGTCAATGGGCTGCTAAAGGATGACGGAGGGGAGATGAAAGGGGACGCGGTGGTGGCGGCGGCAACATCAGCAGCAGCAGCATTTCAGCGAGAAGGTACAGGATAATGGTGGCGGTGGTAGTAGTAGTCGTAGTAAAAGAAAGTCACCAGAATGAGAGATGTCAACTGAGACATACGAGAAGCGTCAATCTGATCTATTGCGGATTATCCTTTGTTGTTTGAGCGTTATTATGAACTTCTATTCAGAATTAAATAGCTTGATATGCAGTTGTCGAGTCTCCCTAATGATTCATTCATACCTGATTCTCTTCTTTCAAAATAACTGGAACCAAATAAAGATAGATTTACTCAAACACACACCCACACACATACAAAAATAATAATAAAATGTCATATTTCATTAATAAAATTTAGAAAAAAGTCGAAATTATCTCCATGTTGGAGGTAAACTTAATAATTCCTACAGATTAACCAGGGAATTGCGCCTTCATATAAACGCATATTTCACAGAGCTAATCCGTAGTTTAAGCGCATCCTGTTGACGGACGGATTACTGTTTGAATGCGGGAGTGTGCCAGTGGACGATCGCACAACACACTGTGTACCTCCTGCTGGTTTAATGTTTAGGGCATAGACTGAAACCACCCACGAATCCAACCCACGTTCTAAGCGTCGCTCTTGTATTGTTCACATTCAACTAATAAACTTCATTTCATATTATAGAAAATGTTTACATGTCTATCAAGTTTGATATTTATCGCGCCACAATAACATATCAAAAAAAAAAAAAAAATGGAAGCAATCTCCTTATGCCAACTATCAAACACATGAATCCGCCTCTGTTGAGTCGGTATATCCAGAGAAAGGTTTTCTACAAGCCGTGTTTACTTTGAACAAGTTACAGTATGACCCATTAAATGTTTTGGAAACCTTTGATGTGCGATTGGAGACACACCCCTCCCATGATAGAATTCATTTGATTGTCGTTTAAGTGTGTGAAATGGCTTTATCGGAGATTATTGATATTTCATCAGAAGTAATCAAGCAGAAATTCCATTAACTATTATTTATTTGAATTGATTCTTTTACAATGTAATTGTCTTACTTGAGACTTTGTAAAAAATACATATTTTATTGGAACTGTATAGATATATTTGTTTAAAACTCGTATGTAGAACGTTTTTATCTCACCATCATGTTTAGGTGAATCATTCCCATAAACAATACCAAGCCACATTTTACCACGTCGTTTAAAACTAATTTTACAATTCATTAAATTTCCATGATAATAAATGATATCATCCATTGATAAATCTAGTTCTTTGTCAAGATGATAAAAATAAACAATCATCATTGATTCCGGTGATATTTTCGATTCACACACAATTTCAATTGGATGAAAATGATTTTTATATAAACCAAATATTAGAAGAGGTAGATCGTTTTCATTAAAAAACACCCTTTTACCTTGTCTTATCAATTTCTTTAATATACGTCTAATTAGATACATAATATACTAAATTATCTCTCTGAATCAGAGATTTTTTAGAAACAGAAAATTTTGTCACATTTTGACATCTTTCAAATAATTGTTTTATTTTCGCAATAGAATTGATCGAAATGATATTCACACAACATATAAGTACCTGTGACTGTATACGATACCATCAGGATATCAATGCCACTGTTGGAGCTTCCGGTAGAGGGATGAAATTTACTCCCTTGTTTGTTACATTTTCGAACGCGTGTCAATTTAAGTGTTTTTATCAAAATGATCACAATATTGTTTGACTGTATGAACTCAATTCCCAACAAAATCAAAAAAAAAGTTTCATTCTATTAGAAATGTTGTATAATGAAAAATCGTATCCATCTAACAAATATGGTGTATATAAATGAATTCTATATAGGTACCTACATATATAGTATAGTAGGTACAGCAATTAGTCATCATGTGTATGGGGATGTTAATAGTCGTGTTTCCGGGGTAAAATTCGAGTGAAAAGCTGAAATATCGAAAGGCACACCAGAAGGCAACACCGAAATCGAATGGTGGCAGCCGCGAACTGTTGTGAGAAATGTAACTCTAATTTTACTTTTAATTAAGTTCTATCATTAATCAAGGGGGCATACGGTGTATAAGAGCTGAAATTCGGGGGTGTGCTATGTTGGCAACGTATACTTGGCGGATAAGCCAAAATTCGACGCCCTCTCTGAACCCGTTAAAAACAACTTAAGTGAAGAAAACCAAATGGTGTTTACTGTACATACGTTTGAAACGACATCCACTCAATAATTTTGGAGTTTTAGGGTAGAAATCGAACAAAACAAATAATATAATTGATAGATTTATAATTGGAAAGGAAAAAATCTTTTCAGGGTTGCTAGTTTATAAGTCGTTGTTCTACTAACGCACCAAAAAAGAGTGAATCCTGAATCTGTTCCTATAACTAGTATCTCTAGAGATTCTGTTTATCAAAATTTAATTGAATTATTCTAGGTAATAGAGTTGCAGGACCATATGGGATATTATATGGTCTATAAATGTCAAAAAAGAATTAATAAACACTTATCTGTAATGTCTTATCTTTGAAAAAAATTGGCTGATTTATTACTGACTATTTAATAAAAAATATTTATATCTATATTATTTACTTATACAGGTTGCACCTGCAAATTTAATAAAGTCTAATGTTAAGATAATATAAATAAATAAATGGGGAGAAAATTAATTAGACAATACAGTACAATTGACTTTATTATCATTATTATTATTATTACTATTTTTTTGCCAGTCCCTGTATTTTCAATAAAAGATTTACTTAGGAAGAAATTTTGAATCAACTTTAGAATTATTTACAAATAGATACAGAGGGGGTTGCCTCTTATAAATCCACCATATGTTCAAACAATTGATTTTTTAATGTGGCCAATATTGATTTAAATTTAAATTAATTTGAATATTATTATTCAAATTGGTAAATATCGATGACATCTATACCTATATACGATCATCCCTCTTTTACTGCTCTCCTATAATATTTACGAATTATTTCAATAATAATATTTAATTTCAAGTTGTCTCTCTTTTCTAAAAACTTTAATTATAAATTCAAATTTTCAAGTGACAGCAACTTGTTTGATTAATAAAGGAATAAAATGACAAGGGATGGATGAAGTTGCGTTTTGTGTTACAAACACAGGAAAAGACTGCTGTTGTTGTATAGAAACAAAGCAAGATAATTTTGACGAAATAAAGCTCAACTAAGTGGAAACTAATCTTATTCAAAGAACACCAATTATAAAGGATACTATTACCGGTAAAACACTTGTTGATGTTGTTAACTATTCTTCGATGCTAATTATACATTATATGGTAGAATAAAAGTGATTCTATTTATTGGGTGTTTGCTTTTTTTATTGTTGGAAAAATGCAATAAATATATCTATCTATCCCCAGTTCGATTTGATTGCCTCCGTATATGAGCTAGTTTGATATGAAATTTTGTTTTGGGGGCGTTTTGAGGATCTATGCGTGTGGTACCCTTTAACAGTGGCGGTCACGTGGCATCGGCGAGAAAACATTCAATACCGGTATTTGTGGCACGTGTCTGGGCTATTTACAAATTGCCGCCGGTGTGATCCGGATTGGAAACAGTTTTCATCTCCCGAGGGAGTCATGAATTCATCGATGCATAGTAGTAGTAGTGGCTGTGTCAATCTTTACTATTTCTTCTTCAGGGATTTGGTCATTATCAGTTTAATTAAAACTAAAGATAGGTATGTTTCAACTTCCTGTCTATTTTTGGTTGAATTAAAATTAGATTTTCAGGAGAGAAATATGGGAAAACAGTTGAATTTTAGAAGAGTTTTATGACTTTCAAAGGGGATCAATTGTTACGAATTGAATGGCACACATATAGGCTCACACACACACACACCAAAACACATATATAGGCATACTTTGGGGCCGCGCGTTTACTAAGGATTGTTTGATGGAGATATGAACTGAAACGGAGGCCGTGCCACGTGCCACCAGGAGACACACTCACCTGTGGCGTTCTACATATAGAAAAGTTCCCACGATTGAATTTATATAAATTGCAGGTATAATTTCAGATATAAGACTTAAAAAACATCGATTTATAAACAGAGTACTTATACACCCTTCGTCCTACTGAACAATTTTTATTTTGTTTTCCAGACAAACTCAGAGAGCTATACTACACGGAAGTTTAATTAACCCTTCAGAGTAGATCGAATATGCTCTTGAAATTTCAATATTGATAAACGAGGGGAAATACTCCTCAATTGATCTCAGAAAGATTCAAACCGACCATTTCTATATTTGTACATCACGTACGATTACCCTTACAAACAATTTATTAAGTATTTGTTTAAACAAACAAGAATTTCTGCTCGAAAAAAATCTTGTTCATCAAGCCAACGGTAAATGTGACAACAGAAGAATGTGGGCAATAAATCCCTACAATCCCATCTTCTTGCCATTTGGAGAAAGGTATGAATCAATCAATCTTTCAGCAATATTGTGCCTTCTTACCCTTCGAATGTGTTATATGTGTTAGGTTATACATATACATATATACACAAACGGGAACCCTCTAGTGTCCCCATCTTTATTCTTGTTTGTTACATAATGTCCAACAACGGGGTGTGTTTCGTTGACAAACAAGCGATTGAGAAGCGGAAAATCATGCACAGCACCCGGAACGGATCATCCTCTCTGTATGATGAGGGGGTGGATGAAATTCTATTGTATCTACAGAACGATTATATGCACAATGAACATAAAGATCTTTCCCTCTATATAGAGCGATTCAGAATACTATGTCTATTTTTCTAATTTGACTAGCAGTTTAACGTTCATAATTAAATAAAACGTTTTTAGTGAACATTTTTCTATGATTGAAGTGATTTTGTGTGTCGTATGTCACAGTCAGACCTCAAAAATGGTAATAGCAGCAGATAAACGGTTTTCTTGTAGGAAGTCTTTCGGGGACTTGATCAACAGAAAGTGTCCAAAAAGTTTTCACAGTGACGGCAATGGCAAATATAAAATTAAATCGTATTGTAGGTAGTAGAGTATCGTCCATATAGAATTCTCAATTGTAATAAAGTTTTTTCCAACACAGGGTAATCTTGTTAATTTGGTTTGAGTCATTATAAAATAAGGTCGGAACACTATAGATTTAATTACTTAACATACATGTGAGATGACTCACATAAAATACAACTGATTGACCGATTTTTCTAACTATGAGCTTTATGTTCTAGCCTTGAAAAAGCGGCAAACTGACCGCGAAACGTTGGTGAAATTTTAGTTTGATGTATACTTGTTAAGTGACTGATTGACTAATAAAATCTTATTATTATACTTTTATATACTTTTAAGACCCTTTTGAGTTTGTGTAGAACATTTTGAAATGAAGCAGGCATATCCAGTCATAGTGAAACAGTAGAATAGTAAAGTTGTATCCATGTTTTTGAATAGAATAAGTCAATTGAGAGGCTACTGTTCGGACTGTGTTTAGTCGTAATAACCGAGTTGTCGTTACACTCATGGGACATCGTTATAACCATAAGTTCTACTGTATTTCGAATTCTACAAATAAAATTTGTACTTCGGTTAATGTTATTGCAGGAATTCAACAAATCTAGTTTGAAATGTGGATTCTGTCAACAGGAACAAGAACAAAAACGCAAATATACCTACACAGTTTAAGTATGCCTACCATACGAGACAATTGTGAATTTAATATCAATTGTATAGAAATATTGGTCCCCTGTTTCACAAACAACACAAAAATTCTTTTTAAAATTGAAATTTCAGATACAAAATGAATGCATACGAATCATACAAGTCCAATTAAGGTTTTGATTAGGCCAAATATTAAATAAAGCTAGAATTTCGTATTTCTCTGCCTGTTCCTGTGCCGTATGGAAAATACAGTTTATTAGATATTACTTTTATGGATGTTAAAGTGAAACAATATATATGTATATGTATAGTCAATGTATATGATTTAGAAATGCACATATTGAAATTTCAAGTTGAGATCAAAGCACTGGATGAATCAATCGCCATGACAACTCTTCAAGTTCTATAAAAGGACAGGTGAACCATCCACAGACACACACACACACGGCCAGATCTACATGAAACAGAGATTCGTTTTTGGTCCAATAGTTGATCCTCTTAACTCTACTGTCTATGACAACAGCATCCTATTGTTTCCGACACGTGCTGGCGCGTGCCACCTGCTGATAAATAGCATGAATCTATTGATAACACAAGTATTATCAAGGGGTATAATTCTGTGACTACTTTTCCGAAATACAATTTCGAAAAAAAAATGATTCAAAATTTCAAATGAAACACATAGAGCTAATTTATTTGGTCGGTTGTGCTTATTTACCCCTTGGTAGTACATACTTGATGATGTGTACTAACCGTTGTTGTTGTTGTTGTTGTTGTGTTGTAGTGAGCGAATCGAAGCGTATACAAGTGTCCCAATATTCCTACCTATGTGGTCTTTATTGAATAGCATTTGCACAAAATCTGGGTGCATGAGTCTGTACTACCCTTTATTGTCCTGGTCCCTATATGTATAACAGACATGTACTTAGTGATCCTCAATTCAACGATATTTTTAACCAGGATGTCTCCACGACGTATTTTTGCCCACTTCATACACAAAAGCTATCCTAGTCATTTAACAAACGAGAAATCACATATGTAGGTATAGTACGTTATTAAAGATTCTGTCGACCAGAATAATTTTATAGAGTGACAATATTATAATACACACAAACATATTTTTTTGTGTGGTCGATTATAGAACCAAAAATATACCGAATGAATGGTGATCCATCATAATGTTAACAATACACATGTGATTTTTGATGAAATATCGAGAAATATAGAGTGAGGCTAATTTCCAAAATTTGCCATAAAACCATGTTGTGTATAATAGAAAAATAGACATCTAATCTTTCTGAATATAGTAGAGGGTGAGTATAGAAAATGTACACGTGATGGATGCAATAAAAGTTGAACTTGCACAAACAGGTGATTATCCTTTGTTCTGGGACAAATTGTGAATTTGATGCGCGTCAAACTTCATACGCAACTTCAGTGCCGTGACTAAATAGCAACAGCTGCATCACTCCCTCATCCATTGCTCCATACAGCAATATCCCCCAGATTTCAACTATTCCCCCAATTATAATTAAAGAAACAAATCTGATCGTGCAAAAAATATAAGAATTTACAATAAAGATTTTTCACAATTTTGAATTGAAAATAATTTGAATATTTTTGGACGCAAACAACCAAAAAGCCTTTCTCCACAATTTTCCAACCACGGTAGATAATTGTGGTGGAGATCTGTAAAAGCACACCAAGACTTTGTCTGTTGTTCGTGATGATGGCGTAATGGTGTGCCCGAACTACAAGTGTTTGCGGTTATCGGCCGCATTACAACACCTGCGCCAGCATTCCGAGCGGTGTTAGACCATAGTTCACGCTATCCGTGAGATATTCGACACTCCCGGAGTTCCAGACCTAAACCGAATTCGAATCATCGCAGATATGCAAGACAACACTGGAATGATAGCAGTGTATGTGTGTGTGTGTGTGTGTGTGTGGTGGCACTTTAGACGACTAGGTACCTATTATTTTAAGCAGTTTAAGGAAGAACTTCCCAAGCACTACTTGCCTCCAATGAACAAATATAGAGTTTGGCAGAAATACTTTCGGATTATAGTCTTCTCCTTCATTTTCAGTTTCAGTATAACCAGTGTGGTTGTTTATCGATCTGGCGAATTGGGGAGCTTTTTTGAGACACTAAAACCTAAGGTTGTGCACCCTTCTTCCTTTATGAAAGCTCGATACATATAATGACTCCACTAACAATTGATCCACTGTCTTATATGGAGAAGTGTAAAAAGCTGAAAGCTTCCTTTAGACATAATTTCTGACAACTAATCAACTGAATTGTGTCAGTAATATCACCCCCAAAAAAACAGTAACTAACCCCATAATCCTAGCAGATAAGATAAAACAAAGTCTATTCAACCAAATCATTGTCTCCTTTTCCTTATATCAAGATTTCAAGTTATCGTTATCATCATCATATCAAGGAGGGGCATTTAATAGTGCGCAGGTCTCCAATATTCTGCCAAAATAATAATGGTGGGGGCACACAAACACACATACAGTTCAGACTATGTTTACCTAAAAGCTAACTCCACCCCCATTTGGTACAAATCTAAATTAGCAAAGGCGTGGCCTGCATCTGGAACTATAGATTGTCGCGGAGGAATACGATACACTAAAAACAATCTATCTCACTCTTACCAATTGTATATACCCCAGAGATATAATGGGGGAGGATCTGGTAACGACCCCCAATGTGTCCTGTCAGTGACAATCTATAGTTAAGGGACAGTAGTGAATCTTGCATCGTTGAATGTACAGAGGGCCAATATTTCGTTTGATACTAACTGATAACAACGTGGTCGTGTAGTGTTCAAAAAAGAAAAGAAAAGGAATTTGTAAAGCTCGGAAATAAAATAAAACAGTGGTCAGTTGTAATTTTGGTTTCTTTCTAAACATTCCTTACAATTTTAAGTGAATCTCATAGGAAAAAGTGGCAATTAAACTACAATAGAATGTTAGAATTTTATCCTAATATCAATCTGGCGCCGGCTATGTTACCTGAACATAGTAGTTTAAATGGCCCAGGTTGTAATGGGCGAACTGGTAAGTGAAGGACTCAAAAATACCATTGTTGTGATAGTGAAACAATGATTTCAAAAATTACTTGCAATTCTTCATCGATTTCTTTTAATTTGTGTGTTAGATGTGGCATGAAAATATTGGGAATAATGCAGGATCTACTTTAAAATCACTTTATCCAGTAGTCCCATTATAAGTTCATCTGTCTAGAAATGTGTGTATTTTTAACATGTAGTGGACTGATAATGTAACTTCAACAGTTCAAGTTGACCTAAAGTTGATTATGAAATTGGCCCTTTATCTCATTGTCAGTCTTAAACTTCCTGCAAATTCCCGAATATTAAACCGGCTTAACCGGATGTAGTACAATATGTAAATATTATCCTTTGTTATCAATGTTTATAACACCCCACATTTGCATGGATTATAAGTTTGTTGTGATAATTATGTAGAAACATAATGTAGGTACATTTTAATGAAAAATCATCGTTTTCTAAAGAATTATTAAAATACAAATTAAATTCAAAGCCGCACAGTCAATATTGAAACAACTAAAAGCTCAATATTGTGAACTGTAAATTAAGAAAATCAGGAAACAATTAATGACTGTCTGTCGCCGACGTCGTCATCATTACCACCATTATTATCATTCACCATCATGATCATTAAGTCTTTAGTAGACGACGTCTGATTTTGGATTTCAACAACAATGGTCCCCGTCGGTCGGTCGGTCGGTAGATCTTTAAACATTGTGAATAGTCGGAAAAGTGGCATTTGAACAAGGAAAACGTTTTCTGGTTTTCGCATAATGAATGCGTCACGTAGATGATTAAACCAATACTGTGAAGATTATATTAAAGTGAACCATACCTATTATCAAACATCACAATTCCTCCCTCGCCTCTCCCCAAAGATACACTCATTCTCTTTCTCTGTCTCGATAATGTTACCAATTCAAACGTTTCTCAACCACGACCAAAACCCCCTAAAAAGCTCTCAAGCGATATTATACGCGTGATTAGGTATTCGTCCTGGCATGAATCCTGTCTTAAGTGAAAAACGAATGAAAACCAGATACACTTCGACACATATACACACACACACACACACAAAGATCAACGTGATCAGGATGATATCTTAATCTTTTTGAAGGCAAAAAGTCAAACTTTGTGTCTTCATGAAATTACGAGAAGTTGAAGAGAAAGTAATCCCAGTAATCTATGGACAGAATTTTTTGACATTTTATCAGTTCTTCAATGAAAGTGTACCAATAATTAGCTGATAAAAACTGTGAAGATTCATAATCATCTATACCTAAGCCAAAATTCATCTACGATAAGACTGGAGAATAAATGTTACCATTCTAATCACGTAGATATATCTAGGTGAAGAAATAATGTTTCTCTGTAGAGAAAAATGTTAGTTTTCCACACTATGATCTAAACCAGAATCGCCACTAACTAACGCACTGATTATACAAAATATTCACACATTTTCTGACTAAACAGCCTGATAGTCTCTTCAATGTATTGATTTTTATCTTTCAGTCGGTGTTTGCTCTACTGTTGTTGTGTGCTGTGTGTTTTTGCTGCACTATTCTGATTCTGAACGTTTCTTCGTCTATTTGTTCCAGATGGTAGACTAATAAAATGTGAAAAAACATATGAAATGTGCGAGGGTTGCGGACAGAAAATCCACGATCGGTACCTGATGCGGGTGGCAGACGCTAGTTGGCATGAACATTGCCTTACTTGCAGCATCTGTGGCATTCAACTAGCCCATTCTTGTTACACCAGGAATACCAAACTTTATTGCAAGGCTGACTATGATAGGTAACAATTTTTGTTCTTTATTTACAACAACACCCAAGAAAAAAGAGATTCAGTACATATTTATGAATTGAAGTAAAAGTGGGATGATTTTTTCCTTTTTTTTGGTTGCTGTATTGAACACAACAGACGCACTCCGTTCCAACGTCTTATTTATATATTCTTCTGCTTTTATTTGAGGCCGATATGAGTTTCAGAAGGCGACGAAGCGAATCCAATAAAACCCTTACACCATTCATAGTGTTCTTTGTTGTGAATCTGTGTGGGGGTTGCTGCGATTATATTCCGTCTTGCCTTTTGATGTTTATACGTTGTCCAAATGGAGAAATATTTCGCGTTGCTTCGCTTTTAAAGCAACATGAATGTATTTCGAATAAAATTGTTCAAATAGGCGAATTTTCAAATATTGCAAGGGTAAACATTTTTGGTGGAGGCGCCGGGCGAACTAAATTCTCTTCTAAATATTCATTTCTTATATAAGCAAATAATGTATTGTTTTGTGTTTCCACGCTTTTAGGATATTTGGTGTGAAATGTTCACGATGCGGTGACCGTCTACTGCCTCACGAGATGGTAATGAGGGCTCAACAGCACGTCTTTCATCTACCCTGTTTTGTATGCGTCGTCTGTTGTCAGCCATTGCAAAAAGGCGAACAATTCGTATTAAGAGCTGGCCAGTTGTTTTGTCGACAAGATTTCGAAAAGGAAATGTATTTAATGCAACAGGCCAGTAGTGGTGATGATGATATGTTGGATGAGAACAGTCGGCCACGTGATGGACGTCGAGGACCAAAACGGCCACGAACGATTCTAACATCAGCACAACGGCGACAATTTAAAGCATCATTTGAGGTCAGTCCAAAACCGTGTAGGAAAGTACGTGAAGCACTAGCTAAAGAAACTGGTCTTAGTGTACGTGTTGTACAAGTTTGGTTCCAAAATCAACGGGCAAAAATGAAGAAAATACAACGGAAAGCGAAACAGGATGATGGAAAATCACCGAGTGATAAAGAGAAGAATGATAAAGACGATAAAATTATTAAACAAGAATCACCAAATAGTGAACATGGACATTTTATGGGTATGGGAAATCTGAGTGATTCACATTTCCCTAGTTCTAGCCAACCGCTCAACCCCAACATTCCATACTCTCCCGATGGTAAATATTCCATAAAACAAAAAAAATTAGTCAAAATAACTGATATTCATCCCAACAACTCCTCCATAATAGTGTTTCTCAACCTTCTGAAACTAGTAAAGCACTTTTAAAGCCTTCCTCGAGCCGCGAAGCACTAATAATCAATGTGTTATCAATAAAAATAACAATTTAAACAGAAAAACTTTATATTACCAACGGAGCCGGACCAAGGAGGGAGTGTTTGGGATGCGACGCGCACGGGCGCCTTAGAAATGGGCGCCAAATTTCGTCATATTTGTAAGAGAAAACTTGTCAAAAACGGTTTTATTTTTGGTTATTTTGCATTGTACAACTGTATTGCAATAAGTTGTACGCTAATTTCTGAGGGGCGCCAGACTTCGGCTTGCACACGGGCGGGGCACTAATTATCAACATTTCATAGAATACTGGTTGAGAAACACTGTTCTATATATCAACAATTAAAACAGAAAATCATAGGGCCAGTTTCACAATGAACTGTGAAGCGACTTTAACTTGTAAAGTCACACTCTAAGTCCAGTGCATGTAAAGATTTGGACGAAGTTGTGGACTTAGAATGCGACTTTACGAAGTTAAAGTGAAATTGGCCCATAGGTAAATAATGTATCATATTTTTTCGTATTGTTCCAGATGCCTATCCAGCCCATTCTGGTGAAAGTTTTTGCAGTTCAGATATATCATTAGATGACAGTACAAATTTCGACCATTTAGATGAGGCAACATCTGATACGTTATCATTGCAAAATTTAGAATTACAATCATCTCATACCCATCAACACGATAATGTACCATCATCTGGTTCTATAGCGAATCCGATTGATAAACTCTACCTCATGCAAAATTCTTATTTCAGTACCGAACAATAACTTTGTTTTAACAATCGATGTTATCGTTTGATTTGTTCAACTTCAATCAATTTTACTTTAAAATTTCATCTTTTTTTTGTTGATTTATGTGATAATTTATTTTGAAAATAATGCAGTGCAACGTTTTACAATTGAAATTTTGCAATATTTATGTTAATTTAGAGTTCTTTTTTTTGTGGATTTTATTTAAATTTCTAGTCTTCTATTGTAAAAATAATGTTGAATTATAAGTATAGATATCTCCTAAGTCGAATTATTGATTGTGATGATATATTTATGCCAACTATAGTATTAAATATTGCCTAGATTTTATTATGTATATTTTAAATAAAGAAACATATAGAAAATTCTTGATTTAAACTCCTAAATTTTTTGTACTCAATCGTTTATTCTACGTAAAATAGAACTTAATTCTAATCAATTAACTTAAATTTAAAAAAAAAACGAAAAGAATCATTCATTCATTTTAGATTGACAATTTTTGAATTATCTTGTAGGAGCTGTTGCTTCTTTCCTTGCAGAATCTTGAAGTAATTGTGTATCAACTTCATCAACTGGTAATTGTACATAACGAACCACAGATCCACGAATAAAACAATTCTTTACTGATAACTGCAAACAGATATATATATCTTATCTATTTTGTATATAAACAAAAAAAGATGAAAACAAACCATGTGTGGATATTTCTCTGTATCCGTTACACTAATATCAGTTAATTTAATGTTCAAATATTGATCGACTGAATGAAGAGTTCCACAAATACTGAAAAAAAGCCGGTTTTCCTTGATTGATAATAAATTTTCGATTGATATTAAAATACGTACCTTAAGTCATTTTTTAATTCAACTACAACGTCTTTACCAACTAAAGACTTGAAGAATGAATAAAACAACTGGAAAAATTGTATTAAAAAATAGTTATTAATAAATATATTTTGTTGAAAATTGCTTACCATTTTGACAACGAAATTCTAACCTCAACGAAATTTTTAGGTTAGACAACTGTCATTTTATCGATTATTACCGAAAATATCGACTGAGTCCAGGGAACAGTAAATAAAGAAGTGAAACTCGGCGTCGGCTCCTTTGTTCTCTATGAAACATAGATATATATATAGAACTAGATACAGAAAATCGGTAGAGGGGGTAACAAAAATTGACGCCAGTC